>OY804593.1:1075951-1388451 GCA_963680895.1 Fragum sueziense | reverse complement strand
ACCAAATCATTATAAAACTAATTATTTTGCAATGAAAAAAGGACCCTGTGTTGTTGATTCTTGGGGTTTATATAGGGGTTAAGAGTTAGATCTCTAACATTTTGATCTTTGACTTGGAAAACCTTTTCATCTCAAAACGGTATTTTCTCATAGGGCCCTATGTTGTTGATTCTTGGGGTTTATATGGGGTGAACTCTGTTGATAATTGGAACCTTCTCATTGATATCATGGGAAAAGGGGCCTGAAAGACAAAATTCTTGTTAGCATTGTACAGGCTACAATTTTGGCCCAATGTTCATAAAAATTGGTCAGAATGTTTGTGTAGTCACAGAGAATTGCAATATTGAATATTCCTTTGGATACCACGGGAAAAGGGGCCATAATGACAAAATCCGTGTTGGCACTTTAGAGGCCATAATTTTGGCCTAATCTTTGTTAAAATTGATCAGAATATTTGTCTAATCACAAGGATAAAGCTTACCAACAATCTGAATGTTCCATTTTGATATCATGGGAAAAGAGGCCTTTATGACAAAATCTTGTTAACACTCTAGAAGTAACAGTTTTGGCCTAGTCTTCATGAAACTAAAAGAATGTTTGTTTTAGTCACAAGGATGATTCCAGTCAATATCATGGGAAAAGGGGCCTTAATGACAAAATCCTTGTTAGCACTCAAGAGGCAAAAATTTTGGTCCAATCTTCGTGAAACTTGTGTTTGTCTAGTCACACCGATGAACTCTGAGGAAAATAGGAATGTTCTTTGGGATAGCATGGGAAAAGGGGCCTTAATGACAAAATCCTTGTTAGCGCTATAGAGACAATAATTTTGGCTCAATATTCATGAAATTTAGTCAGATTATTTCTCTAGTCACAAGGATTAAGCCTATTGACAGTGGGAATGTTCTGTTGGATGTCATGGAAAAGGGTCCTTAAAGACAAAATCCTTGTTGGTAATGTAGATGCTACAATTTTTGTCCTATCTTCATGAAACATGTTCAGAATGTTTGTCTAGTCACAAGGATGAAGTCTATTGAAAAATATAATGCTCTTTTGGATATTATGGGACAGGATGCTATCATTTCTCACCTTATGAATCTCAGTTCAGGTGAGCGATTAAGGACCATCATGGTCCTCTTGTCATATATTCATAATTGAACCAGGATCTGGAAAAACGGCCTTTATGGCATTTGAGAACAACCTGGATCCAGACCAGCCTGTGCATACGCACAGTCTGATCAGGATCCATGTTGTTCTCTAATAGCTTCTTTGTGACCTGTAGCAACCATAGAAGAGCAGCATCGGTGTATGCCAGTCTTTGCTTAGGCACATGCTGGTCTTGAAACGTGAATGTCTCAAATGCTATAAGAGACGTTTTTCCAGATCCCGGCTCATTATCTTTTACAAACTATCCAATCATTGAGCTCGATATCACTAGATATTTGAGGCAGTCGATGCAAATGAACATTCAATGTTGTGTATGCAATAGTGAAAAGATGATATATCCTTGTTTTAGACGCGCCCGGCCGTGATGTGGACGCAGAATCGGGTATGAGACCAGGCCTTGACCAGACTTTAACCATTTCCCAAACAAGACCTGTTTTGACGTCCCTGACAGAAAATGTTTTGGAAAACATTGAGACAAAAGAAGAAACTGCTGATAACCAGCAGTTTCTCCTTTTGTCTCAATGTTATCTGAACTATATTGTACACACATCCAACTTTGGTTTACATTCATTTTGTTGCCTGCAGCAGCTTTCAAATTGGATCACCCTAAAATTTTGTCGTTTGGAAAAGGGTAAATCCTGATAGTATTTTTATACCACAGGCTTTCAAAGCATTATGGACAAATGAGCGACTACTGAACGTTGTTGAACAACTGTTGGGTCCAAATATAGCCGGACATCCGGTCTGGAACCTCCGAACTAAAACACCACAAAATGAGGCAACAACCGTGCCCTGGCATCAAGGTAAAGTTTGCCATTTCAATGATTTATCAAGCATATCATTTGCAAATTGAGATTGGTTGGCTTGTATTCACTTTTTCCCAGACAACGAAAACTGTTGGTAGTCAGTATCCTCTTCTTTCTTTTGTCTCAATGTTTCCAGTTACGGATTACAAAACAAATGTTTATTTGGAAAGTGGTTAACATATACGAGTACTCTATATGAGCCAGGATCTGATAAAAGCGATCTTAAAGTGACATTTCAGAATTTTTTTTCATGAATTTTACTTTTATTTTTATCTGAAAGAGTACAATTCCTTATGGAAATTCTGAAAATTTCAAGCCAAAATATTGCCCCGTTTACGAGAAATTTATATTTCTGTGTTAAAATTGAACGAATTGTTGTGGACAACAGTTCGGATTTATATGCAATTTATAGATTATGTCTCAACTTTAAATGCGTGTTTCTCGCTTATTGGCAACAACTTCAAAAAACTAATAGTATTTATTCTCATTAGAATAACCAATCTTGGCATCAAGACATACTTTAAAAAATTGAAATTGGAATGAAATGTCCCTTTAAAGCATTTGAGACTACATATAATTCCAAATCAGTATGTATCTAAAAAACCGCTATCCGAAATTTCTATAAGTCACGAACGAGTTTATAAACATTTGAGCCGGGATCTGGAAATGTGCCCCAATGACATTAGAGACAACATGGGTCCTGACTGAATATGCGTATACACAGACATGTATGGATCAATGTTTGTCTCAAATGTTATAGGGATCCTTTTGCAGAACCCTACTTTATATTTTTCCAAACTGTCATTTTTGTCTGCAGATGTTGGATATTTAGACAACAACTCGTACACTGTATTACAACCCACAGCCTGGATACCCCTGCTGGACGCTAACGCTGATAATGGTTGTATGGAGGTAAAATAGTCTTCTTTCGAACTGGCAAAGTTTATCCTATGCGAGACAAAATATTTTAGAGAGGTCCAGATAGAAAGCACGTGCAAAAGACAACATACTTGACTTCAAATCCACACAAGTTGTAGGATTTAGCTTTAGAAATATTAAGCGAATAGAAGGAATTGTTGATTATCATCGATTTTTGTCTCTCAATATTTTATAAACTATTGTCTGATAGGGATGTCAATGCCCAGTCTTGGTTTGGAAAGGGTTCAGAAATACTAAGACCGCTTATACAGAAACTGTAATTCAAGAACACATTACACAAACAGTGATGACCTACAGTGTCTGGACTTCTCTCGGAATTGAGTTTTTATTTTAGCATGACGACTGGATGACATCCAAGTGTTGCATATTTTAGGAAACTACGTCACACGTAGGCCTATTCGTTCATAAGATACTGGTTTAGACGTTACAAATACATAATATAGAGTCTATTAAGATCCTCGGCCAATTCTTTAAACTAAACATGGATTGTATAATTTATTACGTCGTTGAGTAAATCTCCGAAAATGTGTTTCTTTATGGCGCAGACAGTCTCCTTAGAATGAATATCCCAATCAACATTTTGTCAAGTAATTCATTTTCGTGTGGGACCAATCATATAAATCGTCGCTTTTCTACGAAAACCTCGTATCTGCAGCTTAAAACAAGCTGCAGATACGAGGTTTTCGTTGAAAAGCATCAAATATTACATTGGCGACGGTATGAAGGTCGAGTTTGTTTCAAATTTCTTTTGGAAATATTTTCAGTTATAATGACAATATGGCTATAACATGACGGTTTCATAATTGTCCTGTTACAGTTGATGAGTAAAGGTCACAAGACGGGTAAGGTTGGCACCCATCAATGTTGTCATGGAGGCACGTGGTATGTCATGTTGGAAGAGGAGGAGATGAAGGAGAAATTACGTATGTTGTTATCACAATGTTTTCTTATTTGTTCTGTTACAGTTAATGAGTAAAGGTCACAAGACTGGTAAGGTGGGTGTAACATAATGCTCTATACTGAGTAAGGGGTTTATTGTATGATTCATAGAGAGTGTATTTAATACCAAGCACTGGCCACACGGATCACTTCTACTTCTATTGCTCTACTCTTACAGTTATAATGTATGTACTATGTATCATGTAGATGTTAGAAAGTCAATATAATAAAATATGTATACCAACAACTGAGTAGCATATGTTTATTTAACATGGTGTCAGAGTGATTTACCAACAGTTACCCACGGACTTTAACAGTGTCTTGGACTAACTTACGTACATATTACTGGATTTTACTCTACATTATAATGCAGGCTGCAGGTTTTGAACCACCTTCCATGAAGTGGGAGGAAACGAATCTTCCTGAACAGTGGGAGAAGTTCGAGAGACACGCTCGCCTTGTGTTCAGTGGTCCTCTCAAGGACAAAGATGAAGAAGAACAAGTTTCCTATCTTCTGCTATGGGTCGGAGATAAGGGGCGTGACATCCGTCACACATGGACGGACATCTCAGCGGACGCGGCTAAGAAATTGGACACTTTCTACAAAAAGTTTAAGGAACATGTCCAACCTACGTTAAACCCGATTTTCGCTAGATGTCAATTTAATCACGAAAAACAAGGAAATGAGAGTGTGGACTCGTTTCTAACCCGTTTACGTTTGAAAGCTCGGGACTGTGAGTTTGATAATGTCGACATGATGATACGAGACAGGCTCGTTATTGGGACGAATTCAGAAAAAATCAAGGAGAAATTGATAAATGTTGGTCGTGAGTTAACTCTTACCCAAGCGATCCATATTGCGCAGTCGCATGAATATTCCCAGCAACAAATGAGGGAAATGGCGAGAAGGGAAGAAGTAAACGCTATCCACAATAGGGAGAGGGCCAAAATCAAATCCAAACGACAGAAACATCCACAATCGCAGGGGCACGATCGGGGCAAAGCCAGGGAGACGTGTGGGCGATGCGGGAACAAACATTCCAAAACAGAAATCTGCAAGGCAAAGGGGCAGAAATGTAACTATTGTCACAAACGTGATCACTTTGAGCGCATGTGCAAATTCAAGCAATCCGTCAATGAAGTGAATGATCATGGTTTTAAAAGTGATGATTCCGATTTCTGTGTTGATAGTGTTCAAAATAAAGCTATTAGGAATAATCAAGCATTTGTGGCTCTACAGGTAGGTCCAAAATTATCCAATATTTCATTCAAAGTTGACACTGGTTCCCAGGTTAACATTCTACCTAAAGCACAGTTTGACAAACTAAATATTAAGACAGCTTTACAGAGACCTGAGTCAACACTGACCGCGTACGACGGCAGCACACTGAATACGTTAGGTACGGTGACGTTAAAATGCAGACGAAATGACAAGCATTTAGATCTGAAATTCTATGTTGTGGATACCAGATCGCAACCTATTATTGGGTTGGCATCAAGCATTAAGTTAGACATAGTGAGACTAGTACTGTCATGTGACATGGACAACAATGACGTAGATCAGACTGGTCAGACAACAGACAGATTACTCACTAAGGATTCTCTGTTAAAAGAATATTCATCTGCATTCAATGGTATTGGTCTGTTCTCTGGGGAATGTACGATACACGTTGACTCGAACGTACAACCTGTTGTGCATCCGCCACGTAGGGTACCAATAGCTATAAAGGACAGGGTTAAACAAGAACTTGACCGTATGGTTAAACACAAAATTATCACTAGCGTGACAGAACCTACGGAATGGGTTAACTCAATGGTTGTAGTTGAGAAACCAAACTCGGGCAAGCTGAGGATTTGTTTAGATCCGGTCGATCTAAATAAGGCAATTTTGAGACCATTTTACCCTATGAAAACTCTTGATGACGTATTGCCAGAATTATCCGGAGCCAAGTATTTTACTAAGCTAGATGCCAGATCAGGTTACTGGGCTATCAAGTTATCAGAGAAATCATCATTTCTCACAACTTTTAACACACCCTTCGGTCGTTTTCGCTACCTTAGGTTACCATTTGGTTTAATCTTATCCCAAGATGAGTTTCAAAGGAAAATAGACGAAACTCTTGAAGGTTTACAGGGCGTGTGTGCTATTGTCGATGATATTTTGGTTTATGGGAAAACGCGTCAAGAGCATGACAAGAATTTGAGAAATGTCTTGAAAAGATGTATTGATCGGGGTATAAAGTTCAATGAAGAGAAATTAGAAGTAGCTGTGACAGAAGTTCAGTACTTTGGACATTCCTTGACCTCGTCTGGCCTGAAGCCAGATCCGTCAAAGATTTCAGCAATCGTAAATATGAGTCCTCCTGAAAATAGGGCGGAACTCGAAACGTTCTTAGGGATGGTAAATTATCTATCAAAATTTGCACCGAACATATCGCAGGTCACAAGCCCAATGCGACAGTTGTTAACAAAAGATGCTGAATTTGTTTGGGACCAAAATCAAAATAAAGCTTTTGAAGAGGTCAAATGTTTATTGACAAAAGCTCCTGTATTGGCTTATTTTGATCCGAACAAGCAAGTGACAGTACAATCGGACGCATCTCAGTATGGTCTAGGTACTACGTTGATGCAAGAAGGAAAGCCGATTGCTTTTGCTTCGAAATCCTTAACACAGACCGAAATAAATTACTCCCAAATTGAGAAAGAGTTATTTGGCATTTTGTTTGGTTTAAAACGTTTCCACCAATATGTTTATGGGAGAAGGGTTATAGTTGAAACTGACCACCTTCCTATAGTCTCAGTTGTAAAGAAGCCTTTGCACCAGGCTCCACCGAGGCTACAACGCATGTTGTTGCAGATACAACAATACGACATACAGGTTAAGCACCTTAGTGGAAAGCAAATACCAGTAGCTGACACTTTATCGAGGAAATTTTCAACGGACACATTCCCGACATTGTCAGAAAGTTTTGAATGTCACGTAAATACTGTTATGTCTGCTATACCTGTCAGTGATCAGAAGCTACAGGAAATACGAGACGCGACAGAGAAAGACGGACAGATGTACAATCTCCGTCAGGTCATATTGTCAGGATGGCCTGAGACGAGAAAACAATGTTCTATAGACATTACTGATTACTGGAATTACCGTGACGAACTGTCATACATAGACGGATTAGTTATGAAGGGACAGAAAATCGTTATTCCGAAAGAGTTAAGATCAAAGATGCTAGATATTTTACATAGAGGTCATGCAGGTTGTGAACGTACGCTTAGACGAGCACGAGATACAATGTTTTGGCCGAGTATTACATCAGAAATCAAGAATCTAGTTCTTAACTGTCCAGTTTGTCTGGAGCATGCTAGATCAAATACGAAAGAACCACTCATTAGTCACGAAATACCGGACTATCCATGGCAAAATGTTGCTACAGATTTGTTTACATGGGACGACAAAGATTTCTTACTGACAGTTGACTATTACAGCAATTTCTTTGAGGTACAAAGATTGCCAAATACCCGAAGTAAGACTGTAATCCAAAAACTAAAAAGCATTTTTGCACGACATGGCATACCATTAAAGGTCATTTCTGATGGTGGACCTCAGTTTTCAAGTGCAGAATTTGCAGATTTTGCAAAAGATTGGGACTTTGAACATGTTCAGTCTAGTCCGTATTTTGCTCAGAGCAATGGTCTTTGTGAAAAGATGGTTGGCGTAGTGAAAAGAATTTTCACTAAATCTAAGTCAGCTGGGACTGATCATTTCAAAAGTTTACTTGAGTACCGAACAACCAGTCTGAAAATTGGTTATTCGCCATCCCAACTGCTTATGGGAAGGAATTTGAGATCAATTGTGCCAGTTGTTAAAAGCCATCTACTCCCTAAAACACCAAATCGCCTGACAGTACACAGCAAAATTTCTGATTCTAAAACAAGACAGAAAGATTACTATGACAGAAATGCTAAACCCTTATCACTACTTAAACTTGGTGATTCTGCTAGAATTCAAACAAAAATGGGAACATGGAAACCAGGTGTCATTGTCAATAAAACAAATGATAGATCTTTCACAATTAAAACAAATGATGGATCTGAATATCGTCGAAATAGACGACATTTGATGAAAACCAATGAGAAAAACTTAGTCTCAGATTTCTCTGATCTTAAAATTGTTGAAAATGATGAAAAGCCAGTGGAACCTAAAATGCTTGAAAGTGAAAAAAGTGTTGTTTTCCCACCACCAAACCATGGGAGAATACCCTACATTACCAGATACGGACGTGAGGTGAAACCGAAAATAATTGAGTCTATGTAAACATGAGTTAATGGATTTGACAGGTTTTACTACAATCTAATAAAAATGTTTATCATACATCCGGTGTTATCATCTGGTGGTAATTAAATGACTGGAGTACCGTGAGAATGGAATGCATACTATTTCGTTGATAAATTTTCATTCATAAAATGTTATTAAGGTACTACAGCAGCTATTAAGGTATTACAGCCAAGTTTTCAAAAGCTAGTTCTCAAATGTTTTAAATGCTTTCTTTTATTTGTAAAGAAGGGAGATGTAACATAATGCTCTATACTGAGTAAGGGGTTTATTGTATGATTCATAGAGAGTGTATTTAATACCAAGCACTGGCCACACGGATCACTTCTACTTCTATTGCTCTACTCTTACAGTTATAATGTATGTACTATGTATCATGTAGATGTTAGAAAGTCAATATAATAAAATATGTATACCAACAACTGAGTAGCATATGTTTATTTAACAGTGGGCACCCATCAATGTTGTCATGGAGGCACGTGGTATGTCATGTTGGAAGAGGAGGAGATGAAGGAGAAATTACGTATGTTCTTATCACGATGTTTTAACTAGTTTAGTTTATTTCTTTATTTAACATTTATAATTATATAGCATAATATATGTTTTATTCGGAATAAAGTAGTTTACAGTAGGCCTATGTGTAATCGTATATATATATATGTATTATAGCCATATATTTTATATATACATGTACATGTATATGAAAGAGATATGTACAGAACTAACCACAACAAACACAGACTCCATAACCCGAGATTACGACACGACGCCTAGCTATTCATATCGTACACATCAATACATAGAAGCATCCCATCCTCAATAGAGGAATTTTCAACTGTCTATTATCATGATTATATATGATGTAATTTTATGAATAACATATCTACGGGTTAGGATATTTACATACAACATTCAGTTTGTATCTACAATGGATAGGCGCCATATTTATATGGTCAATTATCTATCATTGTACATGTATATATAGCCACAACATATTTTAAACGGCTGTATAATTATTATGTCATTTCTGAGTAGGGATGAGTTTTGTCGTTGAAAATGACATGCGATCGCCCGGACCGTAATGAAATAGTTTCAATTAGGGATATTGTTTTCGGAAAACAGATGTTGGAATTAGATTAGGGAGGGAAGGAGGGGGCTGGCTCAAACTTATCAGGATTTAAAATTGGGATGCACAGAATACTAGTATGTGTGCTACTAAAGACCTGTGCGACTCAGTGTAAATGAATGTTTTTAATTTTCTTACTTGAATTATGTACCAAAATTTATTAGTACTGGGAAAGTATTTGGGGGTACAGCCCACCCCCGTTCCTCCAGGCATGTGTGTGTACCAACAAAACAAACACCTCCATCACTTTTCGTGTTGATATCTTATATGCATGACACAGTCACACTCATTCATTAACTATTCATTAATTTTATAGGCCTATACTCACATGCATTTGACATGATGGTGTGTTTGCAATAATTAATTTTCCTCTGCAACTACGAGTTGAATTTTTTTTCTCACACTATTCTATATTCCAAAGTGTTATGTTTGTGTATTTCTAAATTTGATATCATTTTTCTCTACAGAGATCGACCCTGACCAGGACAAGGTGATCTGTGCCGTGCCTTATGGTGGTATGCTGTTGCTCAATAACATGATTCCTCACAGAAGGTAATCAGTTTGATTTAATTCTATAACTGCATTATTGTATAATTATCTTTTTTGTGTTAGGCTTATTCCTTCCTGAACTAAAATTTCTTGTCTTGACGAAATTTGAAGATATTAATTTCAGATGCAAACAAACAACATCATAAACCCAGAATGGCAAGTATCGGGGATAAAGTAGAAATGTCTGGTTATTATTCAATTTTGCTTTTTCAAACTCATTGGCTGTCGCGGCTTGATAAATCGGTTTCAGCAAGCTTCTTTAAAATCAATGTGTCATTCTCCTCGAAATGCATTAGCCAGATGAAAGATACAGTGCCATAATTATTCAAAGCAGTTTCTATAACCTATGGGTCGTCAACGCCATATCCAATCTAAACTCGAAGACCAATATCTAGAACATTTTATCGACAGTTTGGTTGTGTATATGCAATGCAGGATATATAATATTATCTTCTATACAAGTCAAAAAGTTGCAGTCTTCAGTTCGAGACACCTTAAATGTAAGAATATTTTTTCCACAATAATTAGATCTATTAATGGTTGACGTTTTATTCTAATTCTTGTCCCATCCGCGTTTCAGCCTGCCAAACGTGACGAAGCAGACGCGATGGAGCTTGGACCTGCGATGGCAGAATCCAAAACTACCTAACGGTTTTTACAACATGAAGAATTGTGTGTTGATGAGAACCGAGGACGATCCGAATCTAACTGTAGACTGGGACGCGTTTGAGAACATAGACAGGGCAAAAGTGCAATCCGAGGCTGTGTCAGACCTGAAAGACGTCATACCGGTAAGTGTATAGACCCTTTCATGCTACGCTTTATACTACAGTAACTACATTGTTAAATGCTCGCATAAACTGGATTGGTTTAATAGTTAAATTGACCATTTTGTACGTCGGTACTTGAGAAATGTCGATTTTTGAGAAAATAGAGATCGATAATTAATGTAAGTAACTACTCTACCCCCTATCACAAGTAAAATATGCAACTTTTCTATCATAAAGAGATGACAATAGAATCTGTCGGAAAACATTTCAAAAACGCGTTGTGCAATGACAAAAAAGTTGTACCTTTAACTGTGTCAGATATCTCAGGTTTGACACGCCATTTCAATTGAAGCTATACCCATAAAAAATAACGGTGTACCGCTAAATTAACGGTGTATCGCTAATTATTTTTTACCCTCCTGCTCGAAATCTCGTTAGTCAATGAAATAGCTCGTTACATCAGCTCCTTCCACAAGCAATATCTACAGCTATAGCACAAGCTCTGTGATTGGCTATCTAAAAATGGTGGTATCCCAATAAAAAGTAAGTATACCTATTTATAATTTAGTGGTACACCGTTATTTGAAATGGCGGTTTACCCTTATTTTGTAGGTATATCTATATTTTTAGCGGTGTACCGCTAAAAATATAACGGTATACCGATATTTTTAGCGGTATACCTCTATTTTAATTGCAGGTATAGCCCTTTTGTGTCTTTAGACCCTTTTCGCGCGCCATAATAAAGCACCAAACGAAAATAATTGGACGACCAAGTAGATAATTTGCCATACATCGCCCGCTAAGATGGGTTGTCGTTCTGCTCCCCAGAATATTTCCTTTTAGCACTTCTAATCATTTGCTCAGTCTCTAGTTTCCGTACTTTGGATAAGGTCTCTCAAACTGTTGTAAACTATATTATCATTAAGGTTTACGAACTGAGAATGAAAACACCGCTTTCTAGCCATACGAAATGCATCAAATTACACACACTTGTAAATGCACTTCACATAAGTTGATTCACCGTGGCGGATTTCAAGATTATGCTTCAAGAAGAAAATAATTTACAAATATTAGCCTATTTTACTCTTTATTCATATGCAAGGGAGGTAATTTTGAACATTTTTGTCAAATATTTCCATAAGTATGCATTAATTCGAAATTCTAAACCACACAAAATGCTTATGTTTGTATTTTGAATGGAAATGTAACAAACTTTAGGAATTACTGGCACTTCTCAAATTTCGCCTCTGTCTCTGCATTTCATTCTCAGTTCGTTAACCTTAATCTGTTTATCTTCTTGCATGTTTAGCATATTTTGGACACATCTCAAGTTTTGTTTTCTATCAATATGTCTCATTTCTGCAGCAAGCAGAAGACGAAGATTTCGACACGACGATACAGGGACCGTGGATGAAGAAGTGGGAGATTGTGCATGTAAATCAGCACGTGTCTAAACTAGAGAAGAATAAAGATTACGCTACATGGCACGGACATAAAGCTTAACCCTTACCCAATTGACAAAATTTTAGGGTGGTCCACCTCAATAATTGCCACAAATGACAAAATGGATGTTATTAAAAATAAAATTTGTGTAAAATACGGCACAGAAAATATTGAGACAAAAGGAGAAACTGCTGGTTATCAGCAGTTTCTTCTTTTGTTTCAATGTTTTCCCAAGCCTTTACTATTAGGGACGTCAAAACTAGGTCTCGTTTGGGAAAGGGTTAAACACTACAGATTCTTACAACATGGCACGGGCATAAAGCTTAAATATAACAGTATATAGCATTAAAAAGAAAGGGGTAAATGAATATAAACTTCAGTTTCAAGAGTGTTATTAATATGTATATAATCAGTCGGAAAGTGAACAGCTTCTATCCCGATCCAACTGCGCGGAATACAGAATGCGGAAAGCTGAAATCTTACTAAACATTAAAAATAGTACGTTTTATGGCAAACTGTTTTCTCTGTTACGGAATCACTATCTTAAGTTTTCCTTTTCATTTGTAATATTGGTTGTTAATGTTTTTAACATGTAAAAATGAATTATTATCCATCGATATGCATACGATATCAAAATTGAATTGTTGTCAATAAAAAGCTCATCTTTACTCGGTGTTCTGTGTATTCATGTAACAAAAGGAATTCCAAAATCTTACAATTGGCGAACCTACAGCTCATTTTTAAATCAAACTACTGTGAAAAAATATGTCATCTGCAATTTCAATCTTGGTCAGTCTGATTTTTTTTTTGTTTGAGTGATTGTAAGTCTGCTATTGATGGTCGCACAAGAATGGGAGATAATCGAAGATCGCCTTATCCAACACAAGTTACTTCCCTTACTTTAGATTATGTGACAAAAAGCTAGAGATAATTTTATAGTTTATTGTGACTTTACGTCGTTTTCAACTGCTATGGTCGTGTCGCGGCGACTGGAGCACTTAACCAAGGATTCCTGTTATTTCTCAAACCCGTACTACCACGAAGCCCTAACAGAGTCTTAATCTGCTCGCAATTGGTGAAATTTTTGTCAGAAAGGGTATTTGCCGCTGCCGGGGATCGAAGAATGAACCTCGAGTGAGAGGCAGATGCACTACCAGCTGCGCTATGGCCGCGACCACCAAGAAATAAAGCAAGCGCTGGTTACGTTATATCGTCTAACTGCGGCTTAAAAAGGTTTTGGTTACGCGAATGTAACCGACGAAACATTGTATTTATTTAACATTGCTTCCCTTCACATAATGTTACAGAGAAGGTTTGTTCAATAAAGTTACTAAACAACTAATAAGATGTAGATGAAAAATGCTAGTAATAGGGGACGATTTTATCTAATTAACAGTGACGTAATTTCGGACAAACAAATAGTATATCGTGTGTGTTGTTATAAAATCTCGTAATTACGGCTTATATTCAAGCCGTAGTTACGAGATTTTGAAACAATACCGACGGTTTATCAAAACATAACGGTAACCAAGTCTATTTTTAGCACAAAATTCATTGGCATTAGGGTGGAGTTAAAACTCATTATGGTAGAGAATGATTTAGAATCTCAAACGTAAAAAGAAAAAATGTTGAAAGACTGACGGATTTGGGATATTTAAACCTTTCCCATACAAGGATGCTTATCGACGCACACACGTTTCATTAAAAAAAACTTTTAATTCCCAAACGACACAAATTAAGACTGTTCCAAATTCGAACCCTAAGCAGATAACCATTTCAATTATATAAAATAGTATATTTTAGACATATTGGTAAAAACACGTGGATAATGAAGAATAGCATTTTTACCGTTTTCCACAATGTTTTCCAAAGCCTTATCTTGAAGGGTGTCAAAGAGCGGCAATACAGGAATCGATTAAGAAGTGTGAAGAAAAAAAGAAAAACCAGATTATCACCATTCCACTTTTGACTTTTTTGCCATTTGGAAAAGAATTAATCGCACTTCCCAACTAAACAGAAATTCTCATTGAATGAAATGCACTCCAATGTCTGATTGTGTAGATAACATTTCAAGTGCACCGCGTCTATTTCAACACTGAAGAAATATTTTCACCCAATTAAGCATGAATGGTCAATACTGAACTAACAAGGTTAAAACGTATTCAAACTTCTTTCTCAAATTACAATGTACCGCATGTTGACTAATATTACCAAGGTATGCAACACGCCCTTAAGGTAGTCTATCCCTATTGAGATTCGTGCGAAGTCGGAATCATTCGGGCGATGTCGAAAATATTCGGCGGTGGAACTTTCCACCGCCGAATATTTACGACCGCGCCCGAATAGGTTCGGGTATGAAACGACGCTGCTCGAAAAAAAATCGATGTTTTAGTTATAAATCTTAAAATGGTCACATTACGGGTATTCTAACTTAATTAAAGGGGGCATACTAGACTTTTCAGGGATAAGACAAAGATAAATGGACAGTCAGAATTTGCATTGTTATATGGTGCATTGCATTATCGAGGACCAAACAGAAAGGAATAATTATATCGCTGACATCAAGTGGTTATATCTATCAAGGTCCAGTTTGCATGAATGTTTCTATGAATAGAAAGCACGGGTGGGAAAAGTTAGAAACATACAGAAATAATACAGATTGTCTTGACCAGTCTGTAAAATATTCCTTAAAAATATTTTACCTGAGTGTATCTAAGTTGAAAATCTAACATGGGTACCTTTAAAATGAACAAATATATAGATGTATGTGGGCGATCAGCTAGAAGCTCGTTTAGGATGTCATGGTATGAGAAATGTCAGGAATTTATGGTAAGGTGCTTCATCCGCCGGGATATGACCATGGCATTCCGGGATATGACCATAGCATTTGAAAACAGCGTTAAATCCCAATAAAATAAAAGTCATTTATTGGGTCTTTGTATTTATTGGACCGTAAAAAGTGACCTAATAGTACGTAGTTATTATCATATCAATCTTTATGAAGGGGGTCATCGTGTTCAATGGACCGAAACGGGTAACATGTTCAATAAACAAAACATTGAATTATCTCATATTGTCGGTGTCATTTTAATACCTCATAACTACAGCTTTAACAAAGCTGTAGTTATGGGGTTTTAGAATTACACCGACGATACACAGTCACACACAGGATTCACCACCACCAACAACACAACCATCATCAAAAACAAAAACAAGAACAACCACAGCAACCGTCGCAGCATAATGAAGGAAATGATTGATAAATCCATAAAGTAGAAAATTCCTTTCCCGCTATTATAGTGTATATCTACATGTATATGTTTGGCTTTAATGCCGCGTGTCAGCTTTCAACTTGGGTCAGTCTAAAATTTTGTATTTTAAAAAAGGGTTAATACCCAAAAATAGAAATCGGGTGCAAGTGAACGCGGATACATAATATTGACCCAAGTCCCGAATATTGACCAAATATAGACCTATCGTTGCATAGGGATGGGGAAAATATTGATTCCATTTCTAGATTCGGGGCATAACTATCGTAAAAGTATATAAGTATCTTACGTACTTACGATAGTTTCTATTTTAGGTCATTTTTATTCCATCGCTTTTCAACAAAAACATCGTAACTGCAGCTTAAAACAAGCTGCAGTTACGAGGTTTTTGTTGAAAGGTGACGATTCGTTGTGTATCTCGGTCTATGTTTAACCTGTTCACCTCCACTTATTTGGTTTGATCTCATTCATTCAAAAAGTTGTAGCTTGCCTATTTTCTTTGTATTTTTTCACCAAAATTAAAAGACACTTTATACGTTATTTTTTAAATCTAGAAATTCCATAGTAATTATGCATTTTCCGGCGAAAAATATTCGTCCGTAGACTTTCTAACTTTCCTTTTGAATTTGAGTTTAGCCTTTACCCATATGACCGTAATATTGCATGATGCGACTTGCAAAAGAAATTAAACATAATGATATGATTATAGGGAAAGATTTTTTCAAGTAAACAGTGACGTAATATCGGACAAACAATAGTATATCGTGGGCGTTGTTATAAAATCTCGGAACTTCGGCTTGATTCAAGCCGTAGTTACGAGATTATATAACGACACCGATGATTTATCAAAAGATAACAGAAAACCCAGTCTGTTTTTAGCACAAAATTCAATGCCATTATCCGCATCACCTTGTTATTTGATATTGTTTCGCTTTTAAGGTATATGACCATCATTAAAAATCCACTTTCTAGCCATGGGACATGCATCAAATTACACACCCTTGCATATACACTTAAAATAAGTTGATTCACCGTGCCGGATTTCAAGATTATGCTTCAAGAAGAAAATAATTTACAAATATCTTTTTACTTTAAATTCATATGCAAGGGAGGTAATACATAACATATTTATCAAATATTTCCATTCATTCAAAATTCTAAACCGTTCAAAATGCCTATGTTTGTATTTGGAATGGAAATATCACACAGTTTAGGATTTACTAGCACTTTTCGAATTTCGCCTCTGCCTCTTTGGTGATGATGATGGGTTGTACACGTTAAGCACCAGAAGAAATTAATCAAACAACTAAGTAGGAATTTCACCTGTTCTGGTCGAAAAACCGTGATTCCTTAGACAGAGCCACACATGGTCGGACAGTACCCAGACGATTGATTCGCGGAGCCATTGGCCATGTCAGTGGCGTCGCGTGCGGGGCGGCAGGGGCGGGGGCCGCCGCCCCAATAATTCGGCAAGTAAAAAGGCATTTTGTCGTTTGGGGCGGCGAAAAGGCAGTTGCTTGGTTTCCCTTCTTATCGGTTTCCAGGGAAACGGTCACCCTTTAAAAGCAATGAAATAAGTGTGAAAGCGTGCGGTACCCGTCGAATATACATTCAGTGATTATCGCAATACTATTGTAGGTGTATCCAAAATTTATAGCACTTACAATAGTTTCGCGATTAACCCTTTACCTTGCTTAGACGTATTTATTGACAGAATGGGTCAGATTATCTAATTATTACCATAAAGCAAACTGATTTTGCGTATTCGGCAAGTAAAAAGGCATTTTGTCGTTTGGGGCGGCGAAAAGGCAGTTGCTTGGTTTCCCTTCTTATCGGTTTCCAGGGAAACGGTCACCCTTTAAAAGCAATGAAATAAGTGTGAAAGCGTGCGGTACCCGTCGAATATACATTCAGTGATTATCGCAATACTATTGTAGGTGTATCCAAAATTTATAGCACTTACAATAGTTTCGCGATTAACCCTTTACCTTGCTTAGACGTATTTATTGACAGAATGGGTCAGATTATCTAATTATCACCATAAAGCAAACTGATTTTGCGTGTTGGTTATCCAGAACTTTTTGAACACAAAATCATAACATGCATAATGTTTTTGTGAATTAAAAAAAAAAAAGAAAAGAAAAAAACGGCGACTTTCCGATGACTTTCATCATAAAAGAATTGTTTTGTTCGAGGCCGTAATTAAAACTTAAAATTAAGTCCACTTTCTTCTCTACGTTCTAACGTCATCCCTTACTATATTGTCTGAGAGTAAACATGTCTAAAGCTAATCAGCCCGTTAATTTCATCTTCCCAAAACGTTCCTTTGGTAAGAAGACACCAGATTCGCGATCTTTCATCGCACTATGGTCCAAACAATACTCATTGCTCCATAGATGTAACAATGAGGTACACGGAACATCTTTTTTTTTCAATTTCACACTTTAATTTCATTTGAATTTGATATAAGACTGAAATAAATGGTTTGATTCTATCAACATCGCTTTACATTTTTTATTCTTATGTTACACAAATATTTAAATGGTTTAAAGTGACATTTCACAATTATTTTTACATAAATTTTACTTTTACTCTATGTCAAAGAGCATTTTTTTCTAATGAAAATTCTGAAAATTTCAAGCCAAAATATTGAACCGTTTACGAGAAATATATATTTTTGTGCTAAAATTAAACAAATTGTTGTGGACAACAGTTCAGATTCATATAGAATTTGTCATTTCTATCTCAACTTTGAAGGCACATTTTTCACTTAAAAATAACAACTTAAAAAAAAAAAACTGATAGCATTTCTACGCATTAGAATAAACAATCTTTGCATCAAGACATACTTTTTAAAAAATGAAATAAATGTGAAATGTCACCTTAAAGATCACGGTGGAGATTTTGCATCATGGGATGGGTACCGAATACCGACAAATTTGCCCCCGCTTCAGGTAAGAAATTGTGCAATCACTTTCTTATTTCTTTGTCAATTTCCAAGCGGTTTGTTGCATGGGTTCCCCGTTGCATGTATCCCGCCTTATTGAGATATATGACCTGTTTGTGGAATCCTAGTGGTTTTTTTTTGTTGTTGTTGTTTTCTCAAAAATTGATCCCAAACGTCCAGAAAAACGACACAAAAAATCAGATTGTTTTTGTGGTGAATCAAATTTTGGGAAAAGTACGAGTTCCCAAATAAGTCACATATCAGTTTTGAGTTTATTGGGGTTTTACGCCATTTTCAACTTCTATGGCCATATCGCGGCGACTGGAGCACCTAACCGTGGGTTCCTGGTATTTCTCGCACCAGTACAACCAAAATATCCAAACCGAGCCTCCAGCTGCTCTCTCACATAGATGGTTCACACCCATTGGTGAGAGACAAACGACTTTTGTCAAAGTCACACATAAGAGGAAAGAGCTCAGCAAGGCGGGGCACATGCAACAACTAGGCTAAAACAGCTTGAAAATTGACACAGAATTAGAGCCTCTCTTACAACCGGTCGTACGTGCTCCTGCGTGCGGTCTGCGTCTAAAACGTACGTTTAGTCGTGCGATGCACGCACGTGCAAGGTACGATTTTGGTGGACGCAACCACGACGCAGATGGCACGCTGCAAAGAATTGACTGGACAATTCCTTAGCTTCTCTTACAACCCGTCGTGCGTCCTTATAAATCGTGCGATTTTGCAGCGTTCTAAAACGTACGATTTAAAAAGACGCACGACGGGTTGTAAGAGAGGCTTAAGATATTTTTTTTGCAAAAATTCTTACCTGAAGCGGGGCTTATTTTTGCCGTAGTTATTACCATTTCGCTGTCTAATCGGTTGGGACAATATTTTGGGAAACTTACTTATAATTTTCTATGAGGCATATATTTCCGATGAAAGAGCTGAATAATGCGGGGTACATGCATCAAACTGTTTGAAAATTGGTGCAGAAATAAGAAAGTTTTTGCAAAATCTTATCAGAATCAAGATTATTTTTGTCTGTAGTCGTTATCCATCCCATGATGCAAAATCTCCACCGTGAAAATGGACAGATTGAAAAAAGTCAGGGTAAACAAAGTGCATACGTTGTATAAAAGGGATTTTTTAAAAAAAAAAAAATCCTACATTGAAATCGGATTTTAGCCTATTTTGTTTGTGCTTTCAAAAATCGTCTGACCGATTCTTTCAACTGTGTAAAAATAAATAATGGTGATAACATTTCATTGTATGTCGATTTTATTTATATCAGACAGACGATATAAATTTTGCTTCTGCTTAGTATGTATGTCGGCGGCGAAAAACGGCAAGATCTCAAACATGAAAGCTGAGAAGACTTTCACCTTCGGGTTCTGCAACTGGAAAGACGCCAATTTTTATACGAATAGATACTTTTTCACTGTATTATACTCGACTGTACATCATTAAAATAAGCCAGAAATGGGATTTAAAGTCCAGGAAATGGCGCCATTTCGTTTACTCCTAGACAAAATTTTCTTACTTACGCGAGGGGACACCCCTCCCAAACCCTCCCCGTACGCCGCCCCAATGTTGAAAACAACGCGACGCGCCTGCATGTGTCTTGAGTCACATTTTCCGGACCGTGATATATTGCCGAAACCCCCCTTCTCAATACTTTGTTTGCTATGAGAGAAAACCGTGCGACAACAGCGTGAACACATTTCGAGATTGAAAGAAGGTATCGAAAAGCTGCTTCGTCTCGTTCTTAAGGGGGAATGCTCCAGTTTTTCGGAACACTCGGTCTTTACTGTAGTTAATTAAATGTTTCGCACCAATATGTTTCGCTACCATATTTTCAATAATATAATACATCATTACAATTTACCATTTTCGACGGTAAAAATGTATTTATTATGCAAAAATGATTTCCTCAAGATGGAAATTGATTATTTAGAGCAAGACAGTCATAAGTGTGTATGCAGTTACCACCGTTTTGCGTCATTTCATTCATGTGTAGCTGATAAAAAATCCTGTAATTCACTAATATGTGCGCTGACCTATACATTTTCTTTTTGAATTATTACCAGGACATGTTGCTTAATACAACGAGGGAGTTTCATCAAATTCTATTATGTAGAACTTGAAATATTTCCAAAAATATGCAAATTTTGACATAAAACACTCCAGCTTCGTTGATCCAACCGAACACGTGAGCATGCTGTTTTATACATTTACGCGTTTATAGAAGCATATATTTTGGGTTTTCTGTTCTCATTAAATGTAAGACGTTACTTTAAATCCATTTTCCGGACTAAATGATGAATATATAGTATTTTATTAGCATTTTAGTGACCTTGGACAGGTGCAAGAACTTGTGCATTTTTTCTATGTAGGGGTATGTGATACGAATGCCTATACAATTCAAACAAGATCGCTGACCATCCATTTTTATTTCATTTTTCAATTGGTAATATTATGTAATTTCACCATACAAAATATAAATAAATTCTATTATTGGGAAAAAACTTAGGAAACTGGAGCATTCCCCCTTAAATGCAATGAACCATGAGGTGACTAGACCTTTTACGGGTCAAAAAAGGAAATATTGGATTTCTTTTAGTGCAGAAATTACATAACGAAGTTTGTACGACATTTCAGTGTTCGAATTTTAGTTGTCACAAAGAGACGTTTATCAATAGTGGGAAATTTAATAGTTTTAACCTGTCAAATTGTTTGATTTACTTGGACAAATTGTTGGATGCTACTAACTTATCGAAACAGAAGTAAGCATTTATTTTTCACTACACTGTATTTTATTTCTCGTTTAGGATTGTTCGTCATTTGTAATATATACTCAGTTCCAAAAGAAAGTGTGCACTTTTAATTGTTTTAATATCTCGAAAACTGTACCGTCTACCGCCAGGAAAATTTGTACGACACATCTCTTTTGGAACTGAGTATATTTTAATTGATTGAAAATTCGATTGTTTAACTCTTTCCCAAGCAAAACCGGTCTTGATGTTCCTTTTAGAAAACTGTTTGGGGCATCACTTAGAAAAAGATAAATGCTGTTTCCTATCGAAAACCTCGTAACTGTAGCTTGTTTTAAGCTGCAGATACGAGAGGAGGTTTTTGTCGAAAAGCGACAGAGTTGTGATAACCACTAAATCAGCATCTTATTTGTCTAAATATTTCGGTTCTACACTGTAAGTAGATTATGTCTTCTCTTTTATAACATCCATTTTGTCGCCTGCATCAGCTTTCAAATCGGATTATCCTAAAATTGTGTTGATTCGGAAAGCATGACGCATTTTCTATCCTGCAGCCGATTTAATTGTCTTTATCTTAAACAGTTTCAACATTTATTATCATTTATTGTTCATAAACATTTTTTACAAACAGCAACTGTAATATTAGTCCATATAACTAAGTGTACCGTTAGGCGTAACCGTATGTATGGAAATTGTATTTTTACCACGTTAAATATTTCCAGAACATTCCTTTTCTCTTTTTCTTTCAATGCTTTCTAAATTAAAAAAATATAAATAAATAAAAAATGAATAAACAACAACAAAAAACCTTTTAGACCAAAACCCTTTCTATCAGGCACGTCAAAACTATAGTTTGTTTTTGAAAGGGGTACATTCAGATTTGTCCGAATCCTTATCCTTCGATCTAAAACCTATTGGTGACCTTATGTCAAAACATGAATAATATTAGAAATCAATTCCAATTTCGTGTACGATTTGTTGATTTAAATGAAACAGCCAATATTTTGATAAGAAACTATTGGCACTGGTGGTGAACTCGGCCAAAGCGCGGGACGTTTTTTTCGCGATCATACTAGTATTCCGTCGGTGTTGTTATTAAATATCGTAACTACGGCTTCGATAAAGCCGTAGTAACGAGATTTTATAACAACAGAGACGGTTTGTCAGTACATATTGATAAACCCGGTCTATTTTTAGAACAAATTCATTGTTATTAGAAAAACTATCCAATCAGATCTTTAAACTCACATTTAAACGCAAAATATTTGTACCTTGTTGTAGCGAAAAACGTCTCTCGCTTCGGCCGAGTTCACCACCAGTGATTGGGTAATGTGGGCGTTCTGAGGTCACGAGTACCTAGATCTGTCACAAAAAAAAAAAAAAAAAAAAAAAAAAAAAAAAAAAAAAAAAAAACAAACAAAAAACAAAAACAACAACAACAAAAAAAAATCTAGTCGAAAATTTCAAGAAAAAAAGACAAAATATGTATATTGGTACTTGTAAACCTTTACATGAATTTGAATAAACACTATTGAAGGAAAGAGAGAAACGGTTTCTTCTCTTGATTTAACGTTGTCCACAGTTTTTCTATTCTATGGATGACAAACTCAGACATTTTTTGGAGGGGAGGAGGGGGGGGGGTTCAATTACGATACGAGTGCGAAAAAACTAGAAATGTGTTTAAGTTGTGCACTGGTAACATTCTGTAATAATCATTTATTTCAATATCACGGTGGATGAATTACGTGACATGTTTCAATAATTCTGTTATATATGATAGATTTTGAAATGGTTTAACCATTTCCCAAACAAGACCTGGTTTTGACGTCCCTAATAGAAATGGCTTTGAAAAAACATTGAGACAAAAGAAGAAACTGCTGAAACCAGCAGTTTCTCCATTTGCTTCAATATTTTTGTGGTGTAATGTACAGAAATCATATCTTAAATTTCATCCATTTTGTTGTCCACATCATCTTTCAAATTGGACCACCCTAAAATTGTGTCGTTTGGGAAAGGGTTAAAGCAGGGAATGCGGAAATACGTCAGGGATTTGTTGCATGTGGTAGATGCTTTATATGTCAGCTGATTAACCCTTTCCCAAACGACAAAATCCTTGGGTGATCAGATTGGAAAGCTGCCCCAGACGACAAAATTCATGTTAAAAAGGAAAGGGTTTGTGTGCAATATGACAGAAAATATTGAGACAAAAGGAGAAACTGCTGGCTATCAGCAGTTTCTTCTTTTGTTTCAATGTTTTCCAAAGCCTTTTCTATAAGGGACGTGAAAACCAGGTCTTGTTCGGGAAAGGGTTAAACAGTTATTGACGACCAAATTTGTTCCTGTCGTCTTTTAATTCTTTACAAGCTGCTTTTTATAAAGATCTACCACTTGCAATTTGAAAATTTCTGATATTTTCCTCTTCTGCTTCAAATCGAATTTTGATTATTCGCGATTTATCAAAATCATTGGCGATTTTCTGAAATTTGTCGCATTCTGTGATTCCCTACTGTCTGTAAATTGTGTTCTAATAAGCGTTCTGTGTTTTAACTTTATCGATTGCAAAAAGCGAAATATCCGGTCAAATATGCAACGAATGGGTCAGTTCCATTGACCCAAATTTTGAAGTATTAAAATAATCTTTATTCGGGTTTATATAAAAATATCCCTTAGGCCTGAACACATGCCTTACGTCAATTTATATGGTTTATCTTACGACTCCCTCTCCCAAAATTATAATGGCTTAATTCATGACCAAATAGCAAAATTTTAAATGTTCCATTTTTAGATTTTACAGACGACAATTTCAAGGGAATATTTTTTTTTTACATTTTTTGGTCTTTTTGGTATACAACATTGTGGAAATGAAGAAATTGCTTGTCACAAGCTTGTGACAAGGAATTTCTTTATTTTCCTTAATGTATTTAAAAGCCTAAATGTTTTGATGAGTCAAAGAAAGCCAATGCTTGGGAGTGGGTTAGAAGGTAACGCCAGAGGTTGTCAAACTACATGTAGGGACTCCCTCCCTCATGGGTTCAAATTCAAGCCTGGTTATTAAAGCCATTTTCACCATTAAAACTAGATGATAATAGAAATTAAAACGTTTTGGCATTCAAGGGCAGATAACTCGGGTGTTTCTGTGTCAATCAAAATTTCTGGAAAGAATTTGATAAAATTTCACCAAAGGGTCACTTCTGTGAAATTTTGTAAAATGTGTCCAAAAGTTTTCGTAAAGAAAGAAAAAACCAAGAAAACAACAAAACAAAGAAAACTCTAGTGTACAGACTCACGCACAACGGACACAATGTCATGACAATAGCCCGCCGGAGTAAGTCTGCATATTCTGTTGATGATGAATGATTACGATGTCGCCCGAAACATACAAACGTTGCGGGAATTTATATTACGGGTATAACATTCCAACGATAATGTGCTATTTACAAACAAAGCTATAAATAGAATGAACTCGGCCTACAGGTAAGAAAGACTTGTTATATACGAATAAAATGTTATATTTTACGCTGCAATGTATAGACATACTCGATAGCGCAGTGGATAGAACATTGGCGCTTCGTCCATATTCTTTTAGCAAACGCGGGTTCGAGTCTCATAGACCGATGGGTAATTACATATTTTGTTTTACAAATATACTTTGTTTTATCATTTTAGGAAAAAAGATGAGAAGAAAGAAGACTCTTAATGATTTTTATATAGACTTATAAGATAATTTCGGAAAATCGCCAAATTCAGTCTAGAAAACTTTAAAAATTGAGCAGTCTAAATGTTTGCCGTTTGGCGACAGTAAGAGATCCACACCTCTATTAATTAATTTATGTTTTGTAATGTATTTCATCTTTAAAGTTTATATATTGTGAATAAAAAACATTTAATCCATTTCCACATAATGAGGCTTTTAGACAGCCCGCAAAATAAAAGATCGTGATTTTTTTTCATTTATTTATTGGAAAAAATGAAACTGCTTGTCATAAGCATGTTTTCATTTCACAAACTTTTTTCTACATAGAAAAGCATAAAATAATGTGAAGCTCTTTTAAGATCTACTTGCATTTGCAGCATTTTTGAATTTTATTCAGCCTATTGTTACGTCTGACAATGGTTTACATTGAAAATAAAGAATATATATGTATTTACAAATGTGAAAGGAACAAAAAAAAGGAAAACGCAAATAAGTGAAAAAAATTTAAAAAAAAGTACACGGATATGTGTGGAATCGAACCCACAGAATTAACAGAACTCTTTTCCTAAGGTCAAGCGCCAACTGTGTAACCATTAGACCACAGACACAGGTACTTGAAGAGAGTCATACTTACAATATAACCATTGTTTTCATTGTGATAATTGCAATAATTGTGTTTTGATCTGTCTAACCTTTCATTATCAAATGGGTATGGTCTATATTTTTGGCGGGAACCTGATTATCGTTGGAGGACTATATGCTTACGTTTAGGTACTGGTTGTAAGATTTGTTTATTTCGATCTCTTACGGGGTTTCTATTTGCCCTTTACCAAAAATGCCTACGTGATTAATATATGCCACTGCTGTTTCTTATCATCAATATGGTTTCATTTTGATCTTTATAACCAATGATTAGTAAATTGATAAATCTTTTATTGTTTGGCGGGATTCAGAATATCGTGGGAGCACTATCACTGGTGGTTAACTCGGCCAAAGCTCGGGACGTTTTTTCGCGATTATTGTATTCCGTCGGTGTTGTTATAAAATATCGTAACTACGGCTTCGATAAAGCCGTAGTTATGAGATTTTATAACAACATCGACGGTGTCAATACATATGATCGGTAAACCCGGTCTATTTTTAGAACAAATTCATTGTTATTAGAAAAACTATCCAATCAGATCTTTAAACTCGTATTTAAACGCAAAATATCTGTACCTTGTTGTAGTGAATTTTGATCTCTCAACTGCGTCAACTGGTAAACTACAACTTTTTCAAGCTTTAGTTACGACATTTTGGTTACCAATGCGACGGCATTCAGTAACGTGGGGCGTGATCAAACGTATGAGTTATCTGGAAAAGGGAGCCTAGAATGATTCAGAATACCAACATAGATTCAGATCAGCCTGCGCTTACGCATAGTTTGATCAAGATACAAGTCATGCTGTTCTCTTACAGCTTTAATATAACATGTGGCCACAACTGCTAGAGAGAAGTATGGATCCTAGTCAGATTACATTTAGGCACACAATAAGTTAGACCCAGGTGGGTTCTAGAGACCATAAGGGTCCTTATGTCAGATGTAGATGCTATAATAACCAAATATTATAGCAGGTATAGTATATCAATGCCTTTCAACAAAAACATCGTAACTGCAGCTTATTTCAAGCTGCAGTTACGAGTTTTGTGTTGAAAAGCGGCGATATCATTTTCGACCTGATTAACAATTGGAGCAGAACATCGTAGATAAAATCGTCATACTTGAATGTACTGAATTATACGACCTTACCAGGCTCTTTTGTGGGGATGAGAAACTTGGCCTCTGTTTTGATGCAACTGCTGATGATCGCAAAGTTAAACGCCTTTTGTGGGCTGTCAATGTATAGTGCTAAAACATAACCTTATACATCCGTGTATGCTACGCCCTCGCCACGCTACGCCCTCGGCTTTTATCTTACACATGCAATCCGTCGAACATCGGTTTTTATAGTGACAACAAAACATCTAAACTCGTGATTATTTCATAAAAGTACATCTATAAAATATACGTACATTTTCGTTGTACCGTGAATTTGGATAAGTCCAGATTTGTATCATCTGTACGTTCATCGAATTGCGTAGCCTATGCTATTAAAGTGACATTTCACATTTCTTTCATTTTTAAGAGTATGTCTTGACGCAAAGATTGTCTATTCTAATGCATAGAAATGCTATCAGCTTTTTTAAGTTGTTATTTATAAACGATAAATACGACTTCAAAGATGAGACAGAAATGACAAATTCTATATAAATCTGAACTGTTGTCCACAACAATTTGTTTAATTTTAGCACAAAAATATATATTTCTCGTAAACGGTTCAATATTTTGGCTTGAAATTTACAGAATTTTCGTAAGGAAACAAGCTCTTTCAGATAGAAAAAAAGTAAAAATTATGTACAAAAATCGTGAAATGTCACTTTAAGAGCCATCGCTTGTATTAGTTTTCATTATGTTAGTTCTAGGCTACTCTTCAAATAGATTCACTGCAAGTCATAAAAGTGAAAGGTGTATGATCCGAAAACCGCGGAAAGACGTCACGTTCACAACGTCATGGCAACGTAACTAAATAAGCATACGACACAAGAGTCACGACGCTGAACTCGTCTTTAATTTGGTACCGCTTTAAATAGGATTAATTAAAAAAGGTTCTTAATGCTATAATGCCTGATGATACAATACATGCGTGAATTTTGTCCGGTGCATACGATAGTATCATGTCAAATTATGTCACCCACGTTCGACTACGACGGGCGTATTTTGCGATAATCTGACGACCCTTTCTCAACACCTTTTGGCGCACCTTATATACTTAAAAAGGGTACCGCACTGCAAATTTCGCTCTTACACCTGCACCGAAAACGAACGTCCTAGTTATTCAACGAATGGATTAAGCTAAGAAAACATGTATCTTATTTCATCCTCTTTCAAATTGATTTCCTGCTTCCACATTTTAAACTCTTTCTCAAAACAAAATGGTGTTGACTCAAGTTACAGATTTTTCATGGAAACATTCATTGTGGGTTCATTCTGGGCATTAACTCAGGCTGATTTCGACCCTTGGTGGTTTCAAAAGCCGTAAAGGTCCTTTTTGCATACCATGGCTTCTATTCCTTCTGTACTCGAAGGGCAACAGAAAACTAAAACAGAAATTGGTGATGTTGTTTCTTATATCAAATTCTTTTCAAGATTTATGGATAATATGTATTATTATTATTATTATTATTATTATTATTATTATTATTATTATTATTATTATTATTATTATTATTATTATTATTATTATTGTATTATGCTAAGTTTCGCTTGAATGGTTCAACACAAAGCGGGAAAAAACCTGACCGAAGGTCACTTCGTTTGGCCAGCACTCAAGTAGTATTGTCCAGCAAGATTAACCCGGGACATCTGCATATGTAATGACCCCACTTCGGCTTTGTTTTGTTAACACGCTCAACTAACGAACGGTGCGCAGGAAAATTAAGTTGTCCCGGGTTTACCTTGCTGGACAATACCTTTATTATGCTCCCCGAAGGGAGAGCATATAGTCGCCGCTTCGTCTGTCCGTCTGTCCGTCCGTCCGTCATTCCGTCCGTCCGTCCGTCCGTCCGTCCGAAGCGATTTCTCTATAACCCTTGGGCCAAATCAAATGAAACTTACCATGTGAACTCCCTATGACATAATGCCGATGTACTTTTGCCAGTTTTTGGATTTGATGCCTCGTCATGGGAAAAGGGGACTTAAGGTCAAATACACTTTTTCTCTAATTTCTCATAGTCTAATGGTCAGAATTTGATGAAATTTCATATTTGAGTGGCAAATCAGATGCCCTTGACAATAAACTACTTGAAATTTGCGTATAAAAAGTATGTCATGGAAAAAGGGGGCTTAACGTTTGTTAGTTTAATCTTAGCTCTGCATGGCATACATTTATTGTGACAATGCCTTAATCGGGGAGCATTGTCCGTCTCTGACGGCTCTTGTATACATTGAAATATGTATCATAATTATGCTTACATTAGTATTATCTTTTTTCATTTATCTGTTCGCAATGCAGCATGATTCGTGTTTTTTCTACCATGTGCCTTTGAAACACCGTATGTGGTCAATTACCAGCGTGTCTAGAGAGTAAAGCACGGATTTACATTCTCCTTTCTATCTATGCAACAAAAATATTTTGTAATTTAGTAATTGGTTAAACCTGGCGCTTGAAGAGGCATCGTGTAGAAACAAAACTCTCGTGCCAAGAACAGGACGTTGATTTGAGGCTTCTACTCAATTTGCGTTGGAGTGATAGATATATACATAAAATGACATAACATTCCAATTTCATTTTTTAAAAGTATGTCTTGATGCAAAGATAGGTTATTCTAATGCGTTGAAATGCTATCAGTTTTTTGGAAGATGTTATTTGTAAGCAAAAAATTCGCCTTTAAAGTTGAGACAGAAATGACAAATTCTATATAAATCTGAACTGTTGTTTACAACTGTTTCTTCAATTTTAGCACAAAAATATACACCCCGTACACGGTTCAATATTTTGGCTTGAAATCTTCAGAATTAAATTTTTCATACGAAAATTTGTTCTTTCAGATAAAAAAGTAAAAGTAAAAAATAGATGTGAAATGTCACTTTAAAATGGACAAATAAAACTGGCTATTCGTGTAAATTGTGAAATGAAATCGTAAAAACGTGGACTTTGAAAACTGTTTTGCTACGCCGCCTTTTTCCTGTGAAGTAAACATTTTAGAGGTTTTAGGGCATTGAAATATTATATGCTCTTACAAATTCATTTGCATCATGTTTTCGATTTACTGATCAATTAATTGGGGAGAAAGATTTTAATACCTATATTTCTTATAACAAATCCCATTAAGAATAGATTCATAAAATGAATCACAGAATATTGTAGGTATAAATATGTGGTACTTAACTTATTTTGAGAAGGATATTAAATGTCTGTCTATAATCGGTAAAATTTCGTCCTTGTGATTGTGCAACGTTATTCATTGTCTATGTGCACCAACTATGCAATTACGATATCTTATTACATGTCTTTTTCTTAAACGAGGGAATTGCTAGCTCTATATGTTACAGCCTATTAAAACATTACGGAAATAGAGTACACTGTTTACAATCAGCATTTCTAACTTGTCGCTCTATGATTCCAGCTCTTTTGTGAGTTTAGATTATATCCTTTTTTATGTTTGTAATTACAGTCAATTCGTACTAGTCTATTGTGTACAATTCAGTTTTGTTAAGGAAAGGGTGGTTATTCCCTTGGCATGAATGTCGTGCTTTTCAATTCTGGGTTTGTTTATATAATTTGTCTCCAGAGAACACTTTGAACAGGGACTTCCTTCATTTGGAACACCTCGGATAATTCTATCGAATCATCGGCTCGGAAGTGTGTGTATGAAGAAATGTTTAAAAAAATCGCATTTCTTAGCCGGAAGAAGTTACGCTCCATAAAGTAGTTTTCGAGGTCATCCAAATGAACTACCATGGCAACTTGCGGGACTTGCAGGATGTAATCTTTCTAAAAAGAGAGGACACTGGAACTGCAAACAATGCATTTCAGTATCATTGTCGCTTCATTGTTGACATTAAGTACGGACAAATGTTTTGAGTTGTTGTTGTTGTTTTTCTTAGTCTAAAAGTAGGCCCACGACTTGCGTCCAAGGTATGATTCGATAGAATTGTCCGTGGTGTTCCAAATCGGACTTCCTTGTCTCTCCTTACTTCGGGTTATCACTAGTGCTGGAAATGGACACCTTGGCAACTGTAAAGTCACAATTATCTCCCAGACCAAACGTCAAGCCTTATTTATGAGTTAGGATTAAAATGCGTTGTTTCAGCGTTTTGTTTCAGAGTATATGGAGAGGTGGTGCAGCAGAACTTCCAAAAAGGCATTTGTTGTTGGTACGAGTGTTATTCACGTTCGAGTCTCTATGCGATATTAACGTATTTCTTTAGCTGCTTAGAAGGGTGTAAAACTGAACCGGTACATTGGGTGATAATTTAGTATTTTGGGAATTGACCAAATGCCATTCGACAGATCGCTCCGCCCAGCATAGAATTTAAGACAAACAACGGGAATGTGATCGTTAATTGGCATGTCGATTGTTTTGATTGCCAGTCGATAGATCGATACAATATCACATGGAACGAAGAATTTAAGACAAACAATTCGGGTGTAGCATTTTTCTGATCGTCCATTGGCTTATCGATGTTTTTGATTGACAGCCGGCGTTTGGTCAATTAGACCATACCTACAGCTGTACTATACAGTTAATTATTAATGAAACCAACGGTCAATATAACGTCGCTTTTCATCGGAAACCTCGTAACTGCAGCTTGTTTTAAGCTGCAGTTACGAGGTTTTCGATGAAATGCAGCGACAAGCAGATAATTATATAGAGCATAACGGGTTATTGCAATATTGACTTTTATCTACAGTATTCTTGTGCTCTCTAATTAATAATATTCGTTCTCAATAGTTCACCAAATCACAAAGAGATACCTTTGTATGGTGATGAAAGAAAAATGGATTTCAAATATATTAAGAGAAAACAATGCAGATGGCAAGGTAGGGAATGTTTTGTTCAATCATACACTTCTTTTTTATTGACATTCTAATCTTCCTACGTGGTTAAAGTGACATTTCACGATCATTTTTACATAAATTTTATTTTTATTCTATCTGAAAGAGCATGTTTTCTTTTGAAAATTCTGAAAATTTCAAGCCAAATTGAACCGTTCACGAGATATATATACTGAGAGGCAAAATAAGTATACACCCTAGTTCTTTCACGTTTTCTGAGAAGAAAACGATTAATAGAAGTATGTACGATTTAAAACGCCACCGAAGGTGATTGTTTATTGACGTAACCTCCGCCTATCAATCTGTCTGTCATTCCTTCCGTTGCGAAGGTGTTTTCATATCGCACAGCGCCATCGAAAAAGGGGACTTAATCAATTAAATAATGCAAATATTCACATTGACACAACCCCTACATTTCTGAACGGATTTGGATAGAATTTTCACGGAAAGTGCCCAGTCACCTTGGACCATGCGTAAATTGTAAGTGCTTTTCCACCTAACAATGCGTCATGGCAAAAGGTGACTTGATGTAAACAAGTTATCCGACATAACCCCTTCTAAATTTATAGACGGATTTTGACCAAATTTGCACAGAATGTTCCTAGCTACCTGACTAAGGGTTTATAGTGTCACGTTTCTTTCATAATAAACTGTGTCATAGAAAAATGGGCCCAAATGCCAAAAAGTAGACTATTGATCGATTTCTACCAGTCACCGAGAATTATGTTATAATGTTAGAGAAAATTTAAGCTTGTGATTTGTTGTGATAACAAATAAAGAAATCAAATAGCAATTGAACGGCAATATTTGATGCTCCACTAACTCGCACGTGCAAAGTTTGCAAAATCAGCATGTAGTAAAAGTATGGATAGTCAAGCAATTTCATGTGAAATTTATCGACACCGTATTATTAGTTCATAGGTAGAAATAAATTTTACAAAATTTTGAGTCGATATGATGAAAATTAAGAGAGATATTGACAAATGAAAACTGTATACTTTCTTTTGCCTTTCAGTATATATTTTTGCGCTAAAATTAAACAAATTGTTGTGGACAACAGTTCAGATTTATATAGAATTTTTCATTTCTGTCTCAACTTTAAAGGCGTATTCTTCGCTTATAAATAACAACTTCAAAAAACTGATAGCATTTCTACGCATTAGAATAAACAATCTTTGCATCAAGACATACTTTTAAAAAATGAAATAAATGTGAAATGACACTTTAAGTACGTGTTAACATTATTTTAATTCAAAAAATATAGAATGTAATTGACATTTAAAAAACCAGCAACACTGTTTCATATCCGGAATATAGAGAGTTTTGGTAAACATCTATAGGCCTAGTCACACACACCGTTCCGCGTCCACATTACGACCGGAGCATGTTTAAAACAAGGGATCTGTGCAGTAGCCTATAATTTTGGACGTGGTGTTGACGTGGTATGAACGCGGAATCGTATGTAACCGGGCCTTAATATACTGATATCTAGCAAGATGACCGTGTTTCTTTCTCAAATCATTTATTTTATACATTCTATCAATTTTATAAGATTTTCATCTTTAAGTGCTTGGGAACATCATTTGGAAATTGTTTAACCTTTTCACAAAACTGAAGGAATTTTCAGGCACATAGGAAACAAAAAAAGATTTGGGGAGAGGGCTAATTTTTATCAATTTGGTAGGTGGTGCACCTTACTAAATATTAGCCAAAGTTTAAATGTATCCGGGTGGCCCGTATAAGCAAGTTCATGTGTACTTAAACATTGGATCTTATCTACGCACCAAATGACATTTCATCCTTTCTCAAACGGCGAAAGTTTGGTCTACTTCTATTTTAAAGGAGATGGAGACGGAAAATAGTTGATGTCTGAAATAGAAAACGTGTATGTCGTGGTACAGAAAATAGTGAGAGTAAAGAAAAAATGCAGATTATCAGCAACTTCTTATTTTCTCTCAACGTTTACCCAAACTATAACTACCAACAAGTCTTGTTTGGGAAATGCTGAAGTCGGTATCTGGAAAAATGGTCCATGGGCAACTTAAGATTATCATGGATCTAGATCGGTCGGTACACGGGGGTTAGTCTGATCATGGTCTATGCTAATATTTGATAGTTGCTAAATTCATGAACATCGTAATAAAGACCAATATGAATCTTGATCAGACTTAGTTTACCGTTGTGTTTTGATAGACTATAGGTGTCGTTATAAACTCTCGTAACTACGGCTTGCATCAAGCCGTAGTTACGAGATTCTATAACAGCACATACGAACTACTATTGTTTGTCCGAAATTACGTCACGGATAATTAGATAAAAATCGTTCCCTATTCCGAATTCTACATTTCCACAGTCTATCCGCATTCATTTGGTTTATTCAAATTAGGGGTTGGTCGAAAGAATTTGATGAATTGCTGTAGTGGTCCCGATAACTTATCCTTTGCTAAACAAACTCCAGCTTCGACATGTACAAAAATAGAAAACATTGATTGAAAATAAGAAAACGTTGATAATCCGATTCATCAATTTTGTCATAAATAATTCCTTTATTCATAATTTACAGAAATTTCAGTGTCGGTTAGATCCACCATTTAACTTTGTTATCCATAATGGCTTTAACCTTCGACTGACCCGATTAATTCATTCTAAAAGTTTATCCTAATATCCATGAACAAGACTGCTGAAAACCTGCATGTTCTCATTTTCCCTCAGTGGTTTCTATGCCATTTTAGACAAATTCGATAAATGTAGTAACTTTTATTTGGTCGTCTGAATCACAGGGATTTTTAGCGATTTTGATAGTATCTCCTCTTTAATAGAGTACTCTATTAAAGAGGAGACACCATCAAAATCGCTAAAAATCCCTGTGGTCTGAATCTTCTATCAATGGCAATGAATTTTGTGATAAAAATAGACTTGTTTTGCGTTATGCTTTGATAAACCGTTGGTGTTGTTGTAAAATCTCGTAACTACGGCTTGAATCAAGCCGTAGTTACGAGATTTTATAACATCACCTACGGAAATGCTATCGGTTGTCCGATATTACGTCACAGTTAACTGGATAAAATCGTTCCCTTTTTGGACAGGTCTAAAATCTTAAAGCCCATTGTAGAATAACGCGTCGACTTTGTGGTGAGGCCAGGTAAACATAAATGATTTGATTTTCGTCATCGTCTCTATATGAATAAATCCGGGTAATATAATACGAAGTGACATCGGTTACGCTATGATGTAAAAACTAGCTTTTTGTCCATTTTTGGTGTAAAACTGGATTTTTTGTCAGTTTTATACGTTTAAGGTTTTCACCCCGAAGGATCGTGAACTACTTGTTTAGAGTTCATTTTTTGTGTTATGATTTTTTCGTTTTTATGGATTTATAATTAGTTATAGGGAATTTTTTAGAACAAGGTAAGGATGCAATTTAGCTTTTATCTCAACCTTTTCTATGCTACGATGTATACGGTTTCTGCTTTCAAAATTAACTTTTTTGTCGTCGTTTACAAAAAGGTTAAAGTGCGTCTGCTTATCAAACACGTTTCAAATAGAAACGCCATGGATAGATAATGAACGAAATGAAATGATCGTATACGATCTTTTCAAGTTGGCCTTTATGGCATTATGGACCAACTTGAATACTCAACAACACTATTTCAGTGTGGTCCAAATTGAACTATTGCACAAAAGACAATTAAGATTCAATAAACTATTTGTAAGTTTTAGTCAAGAGAGTACTAAGGTCAGAGGAGACAGCTTTAGTTGTCAGCATATTGAATTGTCCTTTTCTTTCACTGTTTCCAACGTTACCTCTGTTTGAGACGTCAAAACTTGGCTTTTTCCAGGAATAATTAACTTAATAAATTTGCCTATTTGACGAAATACAAAAGGAAAATGGAGTGGTATTTTCTAATGGAACGTTCCACCACCGAATGTTTATTACGTCGCCCGAATAGTTTCGGATACGTAACGAATGTAAACGACGTCGCACGAAATATTTCGACGTCACGTGAAACTCTTACGGGATGGACTACCTTTATTTTACGAAATATTTCTTTCTATTTGTAATATTAATGATACAATAACGATAGATGGCGACTAGCCTAGGTTCCAATCTAATCACTTTCTCCCACTTTTTTTCTAATTTCATATGTCTGTGCCGGATCTGAAAAATTAAAAATGTTTCGATGGCTTTTGCAACCAACATTGATCTGATTCAAACTTAATTACACTTAGATTAAATTTATTTAACAATATCACTGAACATTAAAAACTGTACTCTTTGTAATTCGATAAATCCAGATTTAAGGCCAACACTGATGTATGTACATATGAATGTCGTTCGTACTTACAATATTTTTGCACGCATGGACCAATCTGCAAATTTTCTTCATAACCGAAAGGTGATTTGAATGTTTGAATACGGAAGTACTGATAAGAAATTTCAATATTGAAGGCGAATATTGGATTAGTGCGTGTGTACTCTTTTCAGTCAATAAACCGCGGGTGAAAAGATAGGACAAAACTGAGAGCGAAGTAGGCCAAATGTCGAAAATTTACATTCTCTATCACAAAACTGTCAGCCTGTCCAAATTAAGCGGTATTGCAGCAACAGAAATAAATGCTGTAAATTATTGAAAACGTGAATCAAACCAGATGAATAATGAAAATAAGGGAAATGCTGTTTTATTGGCAAAGGCCCAGTCCCTTTTTAGCTCGCCCGGGACGATAGTCTCGGAAGAGCTATTGTCATACCACCGGATGTCGGCATCGGCGTCCGCAAAAACTTTAACCTGGCCCATATCTCATGCTCTGCTAGAGATACAGCCTTCGTATTTCTCATGTGAATACATCTCACCAAGGCCTTTCATTTGACACCCTGACCTTTGACCTTGTAACATTAGCCTTGGAGTTTGACCTGCTTTAACCTGGCATAAAAACACGTTTACGTGGCCTATATCTTATGCCCTATTACACATACAGCCTTGATATTTCACACAATGACACCTCCTACCAACATGGTTCACATTTGACCATGGCCTTGGACCTTCTAACCTTATCCTTTGACCTTGTGACCTTGAAGCTTGACCTACTTTTAAAAAACTTTAACATTGCCTATATTTCATGTCCTTTTACACCTTCAGCCTTTATATTTCACACATGGACACCTCCTACCAACATGGTTCACATTTGACCATGACCTTGGACCTTGTGACCTTGGATTTTGACCCACCTTTAACAAACTTAAACCTGGCCTATATCGCATGTCCTTTTACCCATACAGCCTCTATATTTTACACAATGACACCTCCTACCAAAGCCGTTCACATTTGACTTTGACCTTGTGACCTTGACCTTGGACTTTGACCTACTTTAAAAACTTTAACCTGGCCTATATGTCATGTGTTTTTACACCTGTAGCCTTGAAATTTCACATGTGGACACCTACCAACAATGTTCACATTTGACCATGACCTTGGACCTCGTACCTTTGACCTTTTAAAAAACTTTAACCTGGCCTATATCTCATGTCCTCCTACCAACATGGTTCACATTTGATCATGACCTTGGACTTCGTGACCTTGACCTTGGAGTTTGACCTACTTTTAAAAACTTTAACCTGGCCTATATGTCATGTGTTTTTACACCTGTAGCCTTGAAATTTCACATGTGGACACCTACCAACAATGTTCACATTTGACCATGACCTTGGACCTCGTACCTTTGACCTTTTAAAAAACTTTAACCTGGCCTATATCTCATGTCCTCCTACCAACATGGTTCACATTTGATCATGACCTTGGACTTCGTGACCTTGACCTTGGAGTTTGACCTACTTTTAAAAACTTTAACCTGGCCTATTATGTCATGTCCTTTTACATCTACAGCCTTTATACTCCACACATGGACACCTCCTACCAACACGGTTACATTTGTCCATGACCTATGACCTTGTGACATTGACCTTGGAGCTTGACCTACTTTTAAAAAATCATTTTGGGCCACGACCTTTTTACCTTAATCTAGGAAATGATTTTCTTTGTGACAAACTCTCGTTAGGGCGAGCTATATTGTTCGCGGACAATTCTTGTTATATTAATGCTTGACGAATTCAGTCATCGTTTAGGTGTGTTTCAAGATCATGTTGATTTATGCAATCGCCATAGTAACTCTTATAATATGAATTGCAGCAAAAGATACATTGCAATGTTGTAGGTAATTACTCAAAAAATAAAGAGGGATGGGGTGGGGGTAATCAAGATTTTAATTCTCATAAAAATAGCTTTGGTTTATTCATATTTTTGTCATTTGAAGCGATGAGCAGATTATCATAAATACTGAAAACTAGATATTTACACAAATATTTATAACAACACAAAGAAATGTGTCTTTAAATGTACGAGGGACGTTCAATTAAAAGTGGTACTAATGGTCCACCATACCTCGCGGTTCTATAGAACTAGTGGTACTTGCGGCTATTTGACGAGAAAATGACTGTCTATACTTGGTCAAAATTTGAGACAAATTCGTTGACTCTTTCAAAAGTTATTGAACTTTTAAGTTGTTTCAGTCAGGTCGCATAGGCTTTGAAATATCTGCATCACATGGATATAATGAACTATATCAGATTCGTGAACATTCGAACATTGAATATACGTCAGGTTTTAGGAAAATGATAAAAATTAAAATTGGTAAAACTGGCCTGAATGATGCCCCCCTCTCAGGCCACCCGGGTAGAGCTAGTACCAAAGCAAATGTTGCTGTAGATTCCGACATGACCGAACTAGACGCATGGTTCAATGTGCAAGAAATAGCAGATAAAGTTGGTTTTTCATCCGGGACATATTAAAGGATTTTGACGAAAGGGTTTAAACACAGAAAGGTTTTTGCCCATTTGGTCCCTCACCTGCTGCCTAAAGGACAGAGAGCCACCCGTGCCAAATATATTTTGAAATAATGCAATGAATGCAATAAATGTGGCCTTTCTGATCTTTATACATATGACTGAACAATAATCTACTATCATGAGCACCAATGGTGAGTCATTAGCAAGCAATGGTTGCGAAAAGATCAGGCATGGTCTGTAATAGTCAAAAAATTAAAAGCGCGGCAAAAGTTTTATACGCGGTAATTTTCAAATGTAACGGGTATATTGTTCAAATTACTGTTTCAAATAGTACCACTATCGCCGGTCATTCATACAAGAAATGTATGTCGGCGAAAGTAAAGAAATATCACGAAAATGGCAGGTCTAGGACCGGATAAAGAGGCAAGTACCAAATCCATGACAACGGAGCCGCCCATAGGTATCCTCTTGTCCAAGACTTCCTGGAAGAGACACATGCTGCAAAGCGTCTTCATTCACCCTTATAGCCGGGCTTAAGCCCTTGTGGCTGTTTTTTCTTCCCCTAGCTGGCGAAAAAAGTCTGTGGCCGTCGTTATATGCCTTCATGTTCCATAATTATGCAGTGCAATTTACCAGTGTCTGTTGGGTGCTCCAAAAGAAGCCTATTTTTGGCATATACATGTAAGTAATGGATCTCAAAACTTCAAAAGTGTGACGGTGTCAAAGAGGATTACGTCGAATGATTGAAGAAACTTAAGATTGAATTGCGACATAACTATGACCTATAGAACCCCAGTTTCAAAATTAATCAAACCTTTTCTTTTTAAATTCCCTTAACCCTGTCTCAAAGGACCAAACTAAACTCCAAACCGAAACCAGCTGAAGAAAACGAAACGGTGGGATTACATGTGGAAGTGATGAACGTTATATACTGTTATATATATATATATAATTATATAGAACATAATTGTTAAGAGGGAAGTAGAATAATTATCCTGGTTTTAAGCACTTTCTTCTTTCTCTATAATGCTTTCAGACTCTCTGTCCATTAGCAACGTGATACGTAACAGTATATTTTAAAATTTAAGGCTGAAAAGAAAATTTCATATCTATAGTGCGGTCACGATATTATGACACAAGTTTACAAACTTTACACAAGTTTTAAAAAATGTAAGTTGCATACCAAATTTGAGCTTTATATGTCAAATACTTTTGGAGAAAAGGCAAATGTTAAGTTTTCGGACAGACAGACAGACAGACGGACGGACAGACAGACAAACAGACGGACACGCGTAAAACAATATGCCCCCGATCTCTCGATACGGGGGCATAAAAAAGATGTTTAAGATTTTCAATACAATGTTGTGTGCGTTGACAACAGGTTCCAATCGGTGTGAGACTCCTGCGAGATTCGAACCATCGCAAGCAAAATTATAGTAGTTATAATAGATTCACTATTAAACGAGAATAATTACAGTTGAACTGCTTTATCAAAACAACTGAAATTGTTCTCGTTTATTTAGTGAATCTATTATAGGAGTTTGGTATTGCGTACTTTTGTAAACATATCATAATATCGTGACCGGTTTATAAAGCCAGCATTACCACTGGTAATGAACTAAAACAATTTTCGCTACAACAAGGTATAGATATTTTGCGTTTAAATGTGAGTTTATAGATTTTGTTTCTAATGACAATGAACTTGTTCTAAAAACAGACCGGGTTTACCGTTTTGTATTGACAAACTGTCTGTGTTGTTATAAAATCTCGTAACTACGGCTTCGATAAAGCAACAACACCCACGGAATACATTGTTCGCGAAAACACGTCCCTCGCTTTGGCCGAGTTCCCCATCAGTGATTATAGAGTACATTTTGTGCCAAGGAAATGAAAGTCAATAATTAGCAATTGCATAACGAACTTGGTTTTATTTCAACCTCGTGCCATAAAAAAACAAATGGTCATCGAATAATTCTTTGAGAAATTATTAAGACAAAATAACACCAAATCGCATTAAAATTCGATGACGTTGGGGACAAAACTAATGTAACTAGTACATGGAACTATGGACAAAGGCAATTCCGTCTATTCAGTTAGACTCAACTTTTATTAATGCACACCTGCTTACACCAAAACATACCTTTCAATTTCTGCGCAATTTTATTGAAATAATTAAGGATTTCATTTTCTATGACACCTTATTGTGAAGTAAACTAAACTGCGTTTATTCCATAATTAGAGAGTTGCTGCAGAATTTACCACCTACCTTGAAATTAGGGAGGTTTACGTAATGACTGTAATTTAAGTTTAATGCCTTTCCGAATAATGAAACAGGCTATGAGTTTCGCAATGTTGAAAACAAATTCTCTGAAAACAACCACAAACGCGGCGTTTTTATAGGTCGAAATTTATTTTGTGTATTTTTTCATATAAATTCTCGCGTTTGGTATAAATTCCCGATAACTGAAGACTATTTGCATGACAATGTTGTCAAATATAGAGTTTTTGATCAAATAAATCCTCTTTTATTTCTGTCAGAGAATTAAGGTAGAAAGTCCGTTGTGTGGCCATTTTGAGATTCAAATAACATCGGATTGTTTCGAGCTGCGTCGTTACGTGTCCGAACCTATTCGGGCGCGGTCGTAAACATTCGGCGGTGGAAAGTTTTATGGCGCATAACAAAACAGAAGAGAAAACGTATCAATTTTACAGACAACCTTTGATAATTACCCACATCTATAGAAGGTTGTGTTCCTATGAAACTAGAAAACTTTGAAGAAAATAAGAGCATTTGCTCCTTTTCACTCAATAGTTTCTTCGATAAATTAGAGCCTGAATAAGAAAGATGAAAAATACATCGTCATATTGATTAATATTATAGTTACATGCATATTTGTACCATAGTTTGCAACACAGATGTTGCATTTAAACCTTTTCCAAACAATGTCTAGTCTTAACTTCCGTAAAATTAGCAGAATTATTGGGAAATATTTAGACAAAACAAGAACATTCCGATAACCCACACTTTTTCTTTTGTTTAATTTTTTTCTTAGCTACATTTTCACACAAATTAGCCTACCAATATTATTTTGTTGTCTGCATTAGTTTTTAAGATGAACAATTCTACTCGTCAAAAGGCGGGGAATGAAGTGATCACAATGTATTCATCAGATTCTTATAATTTATCATTACATTTCTGCAGGATTGATGCCTTTCGTAACGCGCATAGCGCCGCTTTCCAACGAAAACCTCGTAACTGCAGCTTACAACAAGCTGCATTTACGAGGTTTTCGTTGAAAAGCAGCGATATCTACATTGTGTAAGTTACATAAATCTACATGTATGTGAGAAAATCAGAAAATCATTACTATAACCAGGTAAAAAATGTTCGTCAGCGTCGTCATAGAAACCAATATCTAGCAGAAATTCGATGATGCGCTGACATGATTAGTCTATAATTTAATGATTTATATAAACGAATAATGCATTTATGTTTTGTAATGTCGTGATTTGACAGAGGACATAGCTAGGGTGTGGTCAACATGGTATGATGTGTGTATGTTTTTGTCTATTTATTTTGAAAATATTGTATATAGTTTTTACTGTGTATATTACGCGTATTAATTTTGATTTGTGTTAAAATTCACCTCTTGCCAACCCTTTTCCAAACGCAAAAGATCACACTTTTCAAATGGGAAAGCTGTTGCACACGGCAAAATCATGGATTTTTATCAAGATAAGATATGTGTACAATAAAGCATCGAAAATATTGAGACACAAGGAGAAAATGCTGATTATCAGCATATCTTTGATTTTTGACTGGTCCAAATTGTATTGAATGGTTTTCAACAAAAACGTTATCTACTCACGACGTAGTCTTTATTGATTGCGGCGCGTTGGTGGAAGGGCATTGGTGGAAAAGGAGAAAATGCTGATTATCAGCATTTTCCCCTCAATAATTACTTTCCATGCTATGCTGTTTAAACATCCTGATCGATTCACACTAAGTTGATTATGTCGTCTGCAAGACTACTTTGGACCAATTTTGTTTGTGGAAAACAGGTTTGAAAATTTGTATTATCACTTTCAGTTTTTAATGACAAATAACAGAGACGATCATGGGAAAAGGAGAAAAGGACCAAAAGATCAATGATTGCGATCACGCAGACGTCAAAGAAAAACGATTATCAATGTCAGAAAACAAGATTGTACCCAAAGACGGTGACATCATTTCCGTCGAGACTGACATGGACAAGGAACGGAGCAGCGCAGATGAGGCACTAGAACGATTACGACAGAGACGTGAACAAGAGCCGTTACTATATTGTAAACTGGTCACCAAATATCCACTACGGGCATTCTGTAAGTCATATTTCTACTTCTAGTAAGTACATTTCCAAATACAAAACAAAAACAAACAAACAAACAAACAAAAAAAAAAAAAGAAAAAAAAAACATTTAGTGATAGTTCATTACCACAATAGTGAAACTTATCTACATGTATTATCATAGGCATAAAACATACATGTAAATTATTCTAATATACTATAGTATAATTACATATTCTGGTGTTCTATTTTTCAGTTTTGACCCTCTCAGCCCACATATCTATGGTCGTTATATCGGTTATCCTACTGGCCGCGGGATACGATCTACTTCCGGTCGATTTTGAAAACTTACCGCTAGAGTTGAATGATCTCCCTTGGCGACCACGTGACATAGCCTGGCGTTACAGAAATACATTTGACACTTATTACGATCGAGATCCGATCAGCGGCTACAGAGTAAATTCCTATATGCGTGCTAATATAGACTTGTATTTTGATGGAGATGGTGCTAATGTTTTCACAAAAACACATTTTGAAAAAATACAGGAGATTGAAAACAGACTTACGTCGGTTCCAGATTACGCTAATTATTGTCAACTTAATATAAATTTGACTGCTTGTGAGAAACCCACGTCAATTATACGTTATTTCGACGGAACATACGCGTCAATTAGTCCGACGTTTAACGACCCAACATTCAGTAACATACCGGGAGTTCTATATGAGGCATACACAAACAATGACACTGCGTCAACGTTTCGTTATTTTATTGGGAAAACTCACGAAATAACAACAACCACCGCGTTTTCAGGCATCACAAGATCAATTATACCTATTGGATTCCCTCTACCTGGCTTCTCGGACGACATCGATGGTTATGAGCGAGTGATTAGGGATTTCTCACGTGACTACATGAAACCCATTCTAGAAGATATCCGGGACAACGAGAAGCTGTTTGACTTTGCATATCGTTCTGAACTTCTCTGGGTGGAGGATGTGTTTAATCAAGCAATGAAGGATGTGCTGTGTGCTGTTGGTAGTATTTGCTTCATCTTCATATTTATTCTTATCCACACTAAATCCTTGTGGATTGCCGGCTTTGCAATTTTGAGCATCATTACGAGTTTCGTAACAACAAACCTCATCTATCGTGTAGTGCTGGACTTCAGATATATCGGATTTTTCCACATTCTTACACTCTTCATTGTACTGGGAATCGGAGCGGATGATATATTCGTGTTTTACGATGTATGGAGGAACACAGGATATGAAGACTACCCTAGTCTAGCTCACAGGTTATCAGACGCCTACAGAAAGTCAGTGTTCAGTATGTTGTTCACGTCCATCACTACTGCAGTAGCATTCTTTGCTAGTACAATATCTCCACTGCTAGCTACACGGTCGTTTGGTGTGTTCTCAGGACTCGTGGTGTTAGTGAACTACTTATCAGTTATCTTTTATTTTCCCACGGTTGTCATCGTGTTTCACACAAGATACGAACATTTCAGATGGCCCTGTATGACATTTATCAAACGACAGCTCGGTAAAGTTTGCAAATGTTGTCGACCAAACAGCGACGTTAGATCTGAAGGTAGTACAAATGTGACCACAATGTCTGGAGAACCAACTCATTATGGGATGTCAAATGGCGTTAATGGAACAACGCATGGAGTAAACGGTAACGCCAGTGGAATAAATGGTGTGGCTAACGGCATCAATCACACCGACGTAAAGATGCAACCATTGTTTACGTCTCTAACTGAGAAAAGCCATTCAATGGATTATTCCAACGGATCTGTTACACAACAAGGAGACCTATTCAAAACAGAAATCATCATCGACAAATCGGGTGGCAGAATAACTGAGAGACGCATTCGCCGTGAAAGCGAAACGTCCAACGGTCACGTTAACAATGCATTTGAAGCAGATGACTTTGGTGATGTAAAAACAACCGGTGCTAAAGCATTTGTAGAAAGGACCAAACCTAAACCAGAGGAGAAATCGACAAGGTACGGAATATACAAGAAACGTAAACACAAGAGTCTGATGGTGCGGTTCTTCAGGGAGAAATATTTTGCCTTCGTCACTAACAACTATTGTCGGGTTCTCATCCTCCTGGTAGTTGGTGGAGTGTTGGCCTTCTTCATATTTCAAGCAACAAGACTGGAACCAGACAACCAAGGGGTAAGTCTCGATTTTTCCTTAACTTTTAAGGTTATCCATCCCTAATTAAATTTACGCGACGTCGGAACTTTTCATGCGACGCCATTAACATTCGTTACGTATCCGAACTGATTCGGGCGAAGTCGTAAAGATTCGGCGGTGGAAGGTTCCACCGCCGAATGTTTACGACGTTGCCCAAATTATACCAACGTCGCGTCTGATTAGGAATGGACTACCTTAGACTTCTCCATTAACAATATCTGATTTCAAGACCTTCATGTAAAAGACCATAGTTAAGAAAAACGAGTTACCGCTGGCAACAAGCAGTTTCCAGTTTTCCTACAATATTTTCACAATATATAATTTACTAAATCCTCAATGAAGCTTACTTTGTCGTTTGCAATCCGTTTGAATTTTGACTGCTCTATCATTTTGTACTATTATTTTGTTTTGGAAAGGGTTATTCAACAGTTTTATAGATTCTTGTCAAATTTTAAGCTGTTTCAAATTACATGTACATATTTTTTTTATAAATATGCATTCTAATGCATTTGAGTAAATAAACAAATATAGTATAAATTATAATGGTGAAATTATAGACTAACAGATAAAATGTGATAAAGGCATTCTGGATTTGTAATAAGATCTACAAATTTGTGCATTCCGCCGTTCAAAAAATGGGTCAAGGTAAGAAGTTTAGTGCAATCTGATTGATGGTTGAACGCGTTCAACGGTGTTCGATTACATTGCTTGTTTTGGTGAAATTCCTGTCCCATTCAACAACGACATTCAGTGAGTGCTGATGAATGCAATATTTTTATGCCCCCTTTCAAAGAAAATAGGGATATATTGTTTTGCAAGTGTCGGTCGGTCGGTCGGTTGGTCGGTCGGTCCGTAGACCAAACCTTGTCCGAAGCATAACTCGAAAAGTATTAAAGGCAGAAACATGGAACTTCATAGGTGGATAGATCTCATTATGGAGAGGTGCAGTGCACAAGAACCGCTACTCTGCCGATCAAATTTTTGGAGTTATTGCCCTTGTTGATTTTCAAACTTGATTCTTGTCCGGAGCATAACACAAAAAGTATGTAAGGTAGAATCATGAAATTTTACAGGTGGATAGATCTTATCATGGAAAGGTGTATTGCACAAGAACCGTAACTCTGCCGATCAAATTTTTGGAGTTATTGGCCTTTGTTGATTTTCATACTTAATTATTGGATCTTGACCTTGTAGTTTGACCTACTTTTAAAAATCTTAAACCTGGCCGAATTACCATGTCCTTTTACACATACAGCCTTGACATTTGACACATGGACACCTTTGACCAAGACCTTCCACATATGACTATAACCTTGTGATATTGACCTTGGAGTTTGACCTACTTTTAAAATTTTCAAGATTGGCCTTTATCTCATGTCCTATTACACATACAGCCTTGATATTTCACACATGGACACATCCTACCAAGACCTTTCACATTTGACCATGACCTTGTGACTTTGGAGTTTGACCTACTTAAAAAAACTTTAACCTGGCCTCTATCTTATGTCCTATTATACATACAGCCATGATATTTCACACATGGACACCTCCTGCCAAAATCTTTCACGTTGGAACATGACCTTGAACATTGCGACCTTCACCTTGAGTTTGACCTACCTTTGAAAAACAAAAACAAGGCATGTATCTTACGTCCTATTACACCTACAGCCTTGATATTTCAAACACAATTCCTACCAAGACCGTTCACATTTGACCATGACCTTGGACCTTGTGACTTTGACCTTTGAGTTTTACCTTCTTTTGAAAAACTTTAACCTGGCAGATATATCATTTCCTTATAAACATACAGCCTCGATATTTGACACATTGACACCTACGACCAAGCGCTTTCACATTTGATCATGATCTTGGACCTTGTGACCTTGGCATTTGACCTACTTTTAAAAACTTTAATCTGACCTAAATTGTATGTCCTTTTACACATGCAACCTTGATATTTCACACATGGACAATTCAAACCTAAACATTTCACTTTCAACCATGACCTTGGTCCTTGACCTTGGAGTTCGACCTACTTTATAAAAGCTTTAACCTGGTCTAAATTTCATGTCCTGTTACCTATACAGCCTCAATATTTTACACATGGATACGTCCTACCAATACCTTTCACATTTGACCATGACCATGGACTGTGTGATCTTGACCTTGGAGTTTGACCTTCTTTTAAAAATCTTTAACCTGGCCTATATAGTATGTACTATTACACCTACAGCCTTGATATTTCACACATAGACACTCCTACCAAGACCTGTCATATTTGACCATGACCTTGAACCTTGATCTTTGAGTTTGACCTATTTTCAAAAACTTAAACAGGCATATTATATTTCATGTCATATTACACCTACAGCCTTGATATTTCACACATGGACATCTCCAACCAAGACCTTTCACATTTGACAATGACCTTGGATCTTGACCTTGTAGTTTGTCCTACTTTTGAAACACTTTAACCTGGTAGATATATAATGTCCTTTTACACATACATCCTTGATATTTGATAACTGGACACCTACGACTAAGCCCTTTCACATTTGATCATGACCTTAGACCTTGTGACCTTGACCTTGGCATTTTGCCTACTTTTAAAAACTTTAACCTGACCTATATTTCATGTCCTTTTACATATAGAGCCTTGTTATTTCGCACATGGACACCAACCAAGACCTTTCATATTTGACCATGACCTTGGACCTTGTGACCTTGGACTTTGACCTACATCAACTGTAGGCCCTTGAGGGGGCATATACGTTTTACAAACATATGTTGTTGTTTTTATTGTCCATCAAACCATATATATGTATTGTGTTACTCAGTCAGGGGTTTACATTTAAAATAAGATACTTTGAATGTCTTTATCACCTATTATTTAAATATTGTAGATATAGACCGGTCTAATTTGAAAGGTACTACAGAGACATGATAGTTTTATTGTGTATATCATATGGATTTATGTAGCACTCTTGTGTGCCGTTGCCTGCATCAGTCGAATCCTACGGAGTAGGGAGTATCATCAACTGTCTAGTTTGATGCATCACTTCATTTAGATTGGATACAATTACTACGCATTTCATAGTCGCTGAAGTCTTGAAAGAAGTTCAAAGTAAAACTACCCATTTTATCCAATATCAGATAGATCGACCTTCCCAAAATAAGCCCCGGCTTAAACGCCCCGATAAAAAATATCTTAACAAAAGACGTAAAATGCTAAATATGGATATGTAAAATTTTAAAAGTTATTGCCGGATATGCTAGTACCATCTGAAATGACTTGACAAAATACGGACATTGATTAATTACCCATATCTTGGTCGTATCTCAACGCAAAATCGCCCATTCATACTGTGCACAAATACCAGTATATTGCATAAATATTTTTGCAATATAACGGTGCGGAAAAACGTGACACAATAATTGCAGAAAATATTTTCTTTTAAAATGTGACCGATTTTGACTTGATTTGAAGCAGAGAGTGTGGATATATGCCATATGCTAGATCTATGCGGTAGATTATGTACAAATTAGTTGATAAAAAGTATTTTACGACAAAGTGAACTTTTATTTGGTCGTCATTAATTTCTTCAACAGCAGATCTTTAAAAGACTTACAACATCCAGCAAATTCTTGACATTTTTACATCTTAGCTGTTTATACAAGGATTCAAATGTTCACGTATATCACGCAAAAAGTACTACTTGCAAAGTGTGAAAAATCGACCCCTTTCAGCATGCATGGACTAAGGTCGAAACCTATTCCCCAAAGGTGATTTCATGATCTCATTTGCGATATCCTGTTGACCACTGCTGGGTCGATCTGTTTTTATATTGCTGCTTTTCAATACATTTACATCTTGTTTTTTTTGGTTTTTTTTGAAAAGCGGCGATATATTCTCAGATGGTCCCTTTTCGCGTGACAGGTCACATTTGTTTGAAGTTATGAATTACCCTTCTTAAATAACATGTTTACGTTTTGAAGTACCCGTAAATTTGTCACGCGTAAAATACACATGCTCAGCTGAACGACATTTCCTTAACACTCTCCATAAAATACGAAAGAAGAAGAAAATGTACAGGTTGATCTGGATACTTGTTGTGTTTAGATAAATGTCATAAAAGGCATGTTCGCATCCTGGTCCATATGCTTTTATGTAACAAACACGAGGTGATTTAAACGGCAATTTCTGACAGAATTGAAATTCTGAACAAAATGGTATAGATGGCTAATATGTTTAACATTTCAGTTACGGGTACTTAAAGACACACACGTGTACAGTATAGCACGAGATCACGGTCTGTACTCATTTGTACAGAGCGACGCAGATCGGACGATTACTGTGTATATATTATGGGGCATGTACCAGAACGATATGAGTGACTGCCATTTCTCAACGCCAAAATGTTACGGGAAAAAGGTCTGGGATGACTCGTTTAATCCGAGCCCGCCCGAGGCTCAACTTGCAGTAAAGGTGGGTACATATACTAATGTATGATACTCTTCATAACTATGCGACAAAAGAGAATCTTTAAAATTTTTGAGCGACTTTTGCACACAAAAATGGTTGAAGTATTGGACGACTTGTTCAACCAGAGCCCTGCGTCAACGTAGCATAGAAGAAGCCCCCGTGGTTCCTCGTGCCAAATTTGCAGTAAAGTTACTAGACATAGAAATGATTGATCTTCGTGGCATTTGGGAACAACTTCAAAGTTCCGTCAATAAAACAGCGGTGATTATGAATTTGTTTTGTGCTTGCCTATTTCATCTCGTAGGAAAGGAAGTAAACAAAATTAATTCAAACCTACATGTGTATGCAATTAGAAGTGCAAAAACAAAATTAGTTATTCTTGTCTCGTAAAACAGACATCAAAACATTTTCTGTTATTAACGTGAGTTTGCAAAATCACAAATCTTGATAATAATGGATGTAATTACTTTCTTTTTTTTAGTTCACACGAAGGCGCTGTTAACATTTACAGCTCTTAAAATAAAACAAAACAAAGAACTGATGCTTCATTCTACTCATTATAACACATCTATTTTAGCTTATGATGCGCATTAACTCATAATCAAAGTACTGATAGTACTGAAGGCCAGGTTAGAAGAGATTAATTTTGACTTATACAGTGATAAAGAGTATTCTAAGATCAAATATATACAAAGAAAAGGTGGTCATGATCAATGGATCTCAAATCTGTTGAAATTTCGTTTTAATACACTACCCACAGAAATATACCATCGGACAAGGGCCTTTTTCCACTAGTGACCTGTTATTCATCAGAAATGCATTTCAAGGTATTAGCTAGTCTCTGCATGCATACAGAAATACCGACGAAAAATATATCAATTTTTGACCGGGACATATTTTGGGATTACGATCCAGAATCACATTTATTTGTGGAGTGACACCAACTCACGGTACGGAAACTACAGAGACAGAGCCATTGGCTCTGCCGCTTAAATCCTCTGGGGGGCTTCCGGCCATGTGTGGCTCTGTCTCTGGGGTCGTGATTTTTTGACAAAAACAGGTGAGTGTTCAACTTTGTTGTTCATTTATTTTCTTCTGGTGCTTAAAATCGAAAAACCGGGAATGTCATGCTCCCCTAAGACCATTTATCTGCCTGTTCTAATTCTGTGGGCTTCAAAGTCGGCAGGGTTTTCACAGGATCATTGTCGTCGTGGGTCGACCCTATGTGATGTTTTCTTGTTTACATCATGTATTCATGTACATTTCAACGGTAAATAGCCAATTGCTGCAGCCAAAACATGTGATATACTAATCGAGGGATAATGTCGATCAGACATTGCTTTCCCATGTAACAAAACCTTAGAAATGATTGGCAAACGTAAAGTTTGAGCAATTTCTATCGGTGGCTCTGTCTCTGGCGGCTGGCTCTGTCTCTGGCGGCTGGCTCTGCTTTGAACTGTCGGTTAATTTTAGTCTGTTTACAAAATACTTGTCCAAAGCATATCTCTGAAAGTATCGAAGCTATGATCATGAAATTTCATGGGTAGATATATCTCATCAATAAAGACAAGTTCTTTATCAAAGGAGCATAAATATTTCTTTCTTATTTTGTGAGTCACTGTCCTTTGTTTTCGACAAAAACACTTATCCGCACAAATGTAATGGCGGGGTATTATATCACATTAGGTGATACATAGAATTCTTATTTAGGACTGCTCCAATTCAAAATGATGTCCAGACATGCAAGGATGCAGATAGGCGTCCCCCCCCCTCTCATGAGAGAGACATGTATGTATCTGCGCATAGCTCCGAAGTATCAAATATGTAATAGTTATCATTGAAATCTGTGAGAAAAAATATGAAAATGCTGGTTATGAACAATTTTCTTTTCTCGCAATGCACCAGAAAAATGTCTTGCTTGGGAAGGATTAAATGGAAAGGTGTCGGATATATTGGTGCAAATAAAAAAAAAGAAAAAAAAAACAAGGGCCAGTTTCATTTTTAAGACGTATTTTTTGTCTTTGTCTTACCGATGACTTACGACAAGTTTTGGACAAGAAACGCGTATCACCAATTTATCAAGACCTGGGGCCCGTATTATCAACGCTCGTATGATTAATTTTTGCGTAGTTACTTGTTACAACAAACCTGATTGGTCCAATCTGATTTCTCGTGCACTCAGATGTTTTGTTACACATTTTATACAAAAACTTTGTCGTAAGATCGTTGAAAATACGAGCCCCTGGATTATGCGATTGTTGTTTTAACCGATATTTAAGACATCGTTAAGTCTAAATTACTTCTTTTAAAAATGTTTTGATGAAACAGGCCCCTGACGTTCACACCGAAAAATCGTCTGCTTCAAGTCTGTTTTGTGTATTTTCTCAGCTAATACTCGACGGATTTTGACGAGATAAAGTGCACCGCACGCGCGTCATTGAGAGGGACATTCCCCGGTTCTAACTCACTCCGCATCAAATCCCATGGTTTCTCGAAACATTCAAAAGAATGTTTTTGGTTGCATTTTAATAAAACTATGGAATACTTTGCATAAAGAGGTTCAGGAATGACCCTCTCAAAGGCGCGTATGGTGCAATTGCTCGTCAAAATACGTAGAGTTTAAACTGATATATAAAACAAAATAGACTTGAAACATACAATTTTTCGGTGTGGACCTTTCCCCAAATCACGTGGATTACACATCGTGTAATTGTTTCTTTGTCAACACCCAGTTTGTCGCCTTAAGTACAGTACTACATAGAATCATGAGCCGTGACGAAAGGTTAGTGTATATTCCAATTAGGGATGGGAACGAATAGTAAAATACATATTCGAATATTCGTTTTAGATATTCGAATATATTCGAATATTCGTTTTGGGGAATTGATGAAAATGTGTCTAGATACTTTGTCCGAGAATCTGAACCATATTTGTTTAATGTGCGAACTACGCAAAACGTTCCTATTGTTCTTAGTTTGTTGCAGTTATAAATCTTATTCATAGTTGCTGATACAAAGATTTTTTCCCCTAAATTTACGATTTACTTTTTAGCGTCGACCATTTTGCTTTCATGTTTACCATGCAAAGCTCGTATTTTTATTTTGTTGTAATAATATTTAGAACAATTATGAATTGGAAAAGAGACAAGTTCATCTACGAGAATAGATATTCTGACTGGCTATTACAACTTAACAAATAATTGGTCAATAAAAAATGACCGTCATTTTGATATAATTATGCAGCTTAAAACCCTTGTTTAATCTTCAAGGTGCCAGAATTATAGGATTAAGATCGATGTATATCTGTCACAATTTAGTATAAACCTGGTACATACAATCGTCTTGACAGGTGTTAAAACATATAGTGTTATGGCTGCAATTAAGATACAGTCATCTCCTTATTCGAAGGATTGTTACTCTTTGTATCAAGTCTCTTTATTAAATATGAAGTTCAAAATACATAATTTTTAATGATAAATTATGAATATTCGAATACCAAAATTGCATTCGAATATTCGGAGCAAAAACGAATATTCGAATATTCGGATATTCGTTCCCATCCCTAATTCCAATACATGTAAATTGGAAGAGAAGCATGTTTTCCACTGAATAAAAGCGAATAATGGCACATTTTGCGCGGTGGCCGTGAGAGTTCAGTAGCTGTCTCCATATAGTACGATGTCTTTATCACAGGATGTTCGGTTCCGAGTCACATATTTACTTAAATCGAAATCCCTCTTCCCCCGTCAATTTAGACACGCTGATCTTTGATCATTTTAAGGACATTGTTTAATTGTAGCTTTGAAATTGAACAACGCTGAATGTTCGATGTTTTGCAAAGGGTTTAATCGGTGACTGAACCATTCGCCATACACAATATGATCTATTCAGTGTGTGAGTAAATTACTTCGACACGAATTTTGCGATAGATTAATTTTTTTCACCAAGCACGCAGAGACAGAGCCAGCTGCCAGAGACAGAGCCAGCCGCCAGAGACAGAGCCACCGATAGAAATTGCTCAAACTTTACGTTTGCCAATCATTTCTTAGGTTTTGTTACATGGGAAAGCAATGTCTGATCGACATTATCCCTCGATTAGTATATCACATGTTTTGGCAGCAGCAATTGGCTATTTACCTTTGAAATGTACATGAATACATGATGTAAACAAGAAAAAATCACATAGGGTCGACCCACGACGACAATGATCCTGTGAAAACCCTGCCGACTTTGAAGCCCACAGAATTAGAACAGGCAGATAAATGGTCTTAGGGGAGCATGACATTCCCGGTTTTTTCGATTTTAAGCACCAGAAGAAAATAAATGAACAACAAAGTTGATCACTCACCTGTTTTTGTCAAAAAATCACGACCCCAGAGACAGAGCCACTAATGGCCGGAAGCCCCCCAGAGGATTTAAGCGGCAGAGCCAATGGCTCTGTCTCTGTAGTTTCCGTACCGTGAACTGTATCAGGCGCAGTAATTTATGTCTGTAATATGAGAGAAAACACACACCCGTTTATTATTGAAGGGTAGTTGTACCTTAAATTGCATTTGCTGATGAAAACTTTGATGAAAGGAAAGCATTCGGAGCATTCGGACCGTGTGATAAGCATTCTCTGTCTACACTTGGAAAACTAGTTGTTTTAGCGGACTTAGTGGACACATCGGTCGCCAGTTTTCTGAAAGTAGTCCGTCAAATTTAGCTTTGGATACCTATAGGCTAGAAATCCCTTGAGAGGGATTTCCTGGCCTAAAAATGAGCGATGCATGTAGTATAATATACTACAAGCTCTTTTATAGACTTACCAGATTATATCCTTGGTAGCCTTATTAGTTATTACCCCATATTCTGTTTTTGGAGATGTCTTTTTTACTGTTCCTATGCGTGCAAGCTTAACCTTTTCCCAAACCAAAAATTTTTGGTGGTCCAATTTTAAAGCTGCTTCAGACGACATAATTGATATTAACACGAAAAGGATTCGTGTAAAATATAGTACATAAGATATTGAGACTAAAGGAGAAACTGCTGATTATCAGCAGTTTTTTCTTTTGTCTCAATGTTTTCCAAGCCTTTTCTTTTAGGGACGTCAAAACCAGGGTTAATTTGGGAAAGGGTTAAGAGAAACCTCGTGAAAATCCGCCTCCGTCATAGGCATTTTCCGTGACAACGAAGATTGTCGAGGGTAAAATCCGGAAAGCCTCGTCATTCTCCGTTGCTATGGGTTACATTGAAGTTGCTTGAAGGGTATGGTATCTAATGATGGATGGAATACATTGATTTCCGTTTTTAAGGTTTACGAACTGAGAATGAAATGCAGAGCCAGAGGCAACATTTGAAAAGTGCAAATAATGGTGTTACGAGTACATTTCCATTCCAAATACAAACAGAAGCATTTTGTATGGTTTAGAATTTTGAATTAATGCATACATATGGAAATATTTGACAAAATGTTCAAAATTACCCCCCCCCCCCCCCCCCCTTGCATATGAATATAGAGTAAAATAATATTTGTAAATTGTTTTCTTCTTGAAGCATAATCTTGAAATTCGGCACGGTGAATCAACTTATGTGATGTGTATTTACAAGTGTGTGTAATTTGACGCACTTCGTATGGCTAGAAAGTTGTGTTTTCATTCTCAGTTCGTAACCCTTACATACTTTCCATGCTTAGAAACATTACTTGAATAAGCCTAGAACAAACTGATATTTTGTCGCCTATAATATTCTTCAATTTATTTCTATTTTGGAAAAGGATGAATACCAACCATTATGCCGTTATATGAGTCGATACATGGTCTAGTAAGCACTTCGTTATTTACACAATGTCATAACACCTTTCGCGTCCTCCCAAAACACTTTAACCCTTTCCCAAACAAGACCTGGTTTTGACGTCACTAATAGATAAGGCTTGGGAAAACATTGAAACAAAAGAAGAAACTGTTGATAACCAGCAGTTTCACCTTTTGTCTCAATATTTTCTGTGCCAGATTTTACACATATTCTATCTTTAATAACATCCATTTTGTCATTCTTGGCAGTTTTTGAAGTGGATCACCCTAAAATTTCGTCGTTTGGGAAAATACACAGATGTTAAAGGCATGATATATAAATAATGATAACAACAAGAACTACATGAAAGTAATTATGCTTGTCCGAATAAACTCGTTATCATTTTGGTTCATAGCGTTTGTGTTAAGGTAGAATATCCCAAATGTGGCAATTTTTGAGATTCATAAAACATCGGAACTTTTTTTAGCATTGTCGTTACGTATCCGAACTTATTCGTGCGCTGTCGTAAACATTCGGCGAAAAGTTTGGAAAGTTCCACCGCCGAATGTTTTCGACGTCGCCCGAATAATTCCGACGTCGCGCTAATCTAATAAGGGGTAGACTACCTTAACGTGAATTATATGTATTTCAGAAACTTTGTGACAAAATGAGAAATTTCACGGCAGATGAGGCGAACAGGTATCGATTCAAGTCAGACTTTACGAGCGGAGAATACCAGATAGATTGTTACATAGATGGTCTGAAAGGTTTCTTAGATGTAAGTAACATTATTGTGTACAATCTTTTCTTTCTGTTATATGATATACATATAGAAATGGGATTTAACGAAAGACACATGTCTAGGGGCAAGCGCGAACTTGTACGTATGGTTTTCATGCCCTTACAACAATCTTGTATTTGTTTGTTTGTTTGTGGTGTAACGTCCACCTTAACAGCTAAGGTCATATGGAGACGGGACCGCGGTTTAAAGTATCACCCGAAAGTCATCCTCCTTGTTCTAAGATGACAAAGAAGGATTATTATTATTACATATGACGTCGCGCTCAATGTTGACGTACAAGCGGAAAAAACATCATACCGCTCCTTTTCAAACTACCGCCAAAATGTATAGGATTTATTAATAATTTTTTGCGAAATTTATATCTTCGGATTCAGTAATGTTTTTCCTTGTGAATGCTACCAGCAAAAATAGTTTTAAAGATTAAAAATAGTTTTATTCTTTACGATTTACACAATGTAAATTGTTACAGAAATAAAATATTTTAGTATTGAATTTGTATTAGTTAAAGACAATTTTGCATATTCTTGTTGTTTTTCCTAAGCAATGGTCAGCACCCGTAAGACGTTTCGAATGAATACCCATAACATAGAGTTTGATGAAAGATAAATGTAATATTGCATTTTGAAAATCCATTACCCCTTTCACTTGCAGCTATAATGTTGATCTGTACATAAAAGTTGTCTTTTCTGCCATTTTCAGGCTGAGACTACATCGACGGGGGTCGACTGGGGTCTATACTACAACTACACCAAATCTATAGAATACATGGACAACAGAACCACCCATTATAATTCATCAGGCTTTACCACTGCTTACCAAGACTATCTAGAGGTGTGTATTCTTCCTTTAACCCATTATCAAACGACAAAATTTTAGGGCGGTCCAAATTGAAAGATCCTGCTGACGACAATTTCAAATGAAAGGATTTTTTAATTTTAGGTCTTTTTGGGTGGAAAACATTGTGCGAAATGAAGAAATTGCTTGTCACAAGCAATTTCTTCATTTACCACGGTGTTTTCCATGTTCATTGTTTTGTGGGGAGTCTAACAGCGTTATTGTGTGGTAATGGGTTAATTTACTATGCATGTACATCCCATTCAACAGGAAAAGTCTTTAAAGAGACATGGCCTCTGATTCAGGTAGAATATCCGTAAGGTGGCCATTATAAGATTCATAAAAAATAAGATTTTTTTCAAGTGGCGTCGTAACGTATCCTAACCTATTCGGGCGCGGTCGTAAACATTCGGCGGCGGAAAGGTCCACCGCCGAATGTTTTCGACGTCGCCATTCCGACGTAGCACAAATCTCATTAGGGGTTGACTACCTTAAATTCTCATTCAGAAGATCGTTTCTTTTAACAAAAGAACTAATCGCATAAATTGCTGTTGGTGCCCCGAGTATTCATCTAATACATATTACTCTTGGCAAACACATAGGAATTTGAGTTTTGATGGTGAAAAATGTCTTCTTACATTTCAGATCATCGTGGGTCCACACCATACGTATAGCACGATAACTATTCATGACACTCTGTTGTATTTTCTGTATTACCTAGAGCTACAGATAAGTTGGGGTGATGGCATTCTAACTTTTTAATTCAAATTCCAAGCCCTACGTTGTGGGTACTCATTTGAATCATCTCAACGAGATGATTCCAATGAGTACCCACAACATAGGTTTTAATGAATAATAAAAGAAATATTGTATTTTGAAAAGCCTTTCATCTGTATCTCTGAAATTTACGTTTTGGGTAGCAGCATGGATCATAATCAGGCTTCATTCAGTTACAAACTGATCTGACATACACTGTTCTCAAATGCCATTTTGTCCCATTTCCATAATTTGTTCAGCGTATACATTTTTAACTGAAGTTATAAAATTTCTCGTTTAGATCCCGATATCGGATTGGCTGTCCAATAAACAAACATACAAGTACACAAACGACTTTTTCGTATTTGATCCGCTTATTGGTGAAGAGATAGGGCCATACTCTCGTTCTGTCAATAACAATACAAGTAAGTAACTTTGTTTCGATATTTTTTATTATGGAAGTATTTATGATATCGTCGATTTTCTTTGAAAACCTCGTAACTGCAGCTTGTTTGAAGCTGCAGTTACAAGGTCTTCGAAAAAAAAAAAATAAAAAAATAATCAGCGATATGTTTAATATGAGTATTAGTTTGAGTAGTAACCCATTATGAATGCTGATCAGAACAGTTGAGCAATTTGGAAATGGCGACAATCAAAAGTTCACATGAAACAGTCTTTCTTGGTTATCCTTCTTGACTATCAGCATTTTCGTTAGTTCGCCTGAATGTTTGAATTTCCCACCCACTTTCCTATTATACCATAAAAACCACTTCTTTTCTTGGGGATAACTTGTTCTAAAATGAATATCTCATGTGTCATAGCCTTCCTTTTGCCAAAAACTTCCACTTGTTCGTCCATTATTTGCATCATCTGGGTCACTGTTAAGAAATAATGTCATGTGTAATTTCAGTTCGTAAATACGGAAACAACATCAAATATGTGGCTATACAAGTAAATACGACACTCAAGGCACAGACTCTTGGTTACTCTGAGGGTATTCCGATCATGAACGAATGGGAGAGATTCATCAACGAAGAGGTCAGTATAAATATATCAGCTATAGAGTACCTTTTGATTAAAAACAATTTTGTTTATTTATTTGTTTTAAATAAAACTTTCTACAACGTCAAAAATGTTTACTGACCGAAATTGAAAGCTGTTGCAAATGACTAAATGATAAAACAGATTTTGTGTTCTAAATATAACACGCAATATTCAGACGAAATAAGACAATGTTAGTTATCAATATTTTCCTATGCTTTACCAACTGGTATTGTTTTGGAAGGCGTTACTATACAATCAACCACATTTATATACATAATGCCACACTACATTGTATCTTGCAATCAAATTCGAACCTTACATTATTTTAATTATCGACGTATTAGTAACGAAATCACTAGCTTGTAGTATTAATCATTTGAAATAAGAAGATTTTTAAATCCCGACAGAGACAATCTAATATCTCTACAAGTGACAAATCACAAGTATGTCTTGAATTATAAATGCGCTCTGAAACTTGTTCTTGGTGTATGCAATGTAATATTGTGAAGTGCAATCGGCATCAGAAACAACAACAACTTCTATTTCATTCTAGCTGAAGCAAATGCCGGATGGAATGAAGAATGGTTTTCAGACAACACAGTTGATATGGCACTGGTTGGTCGTACAAGAGGTATATATTTTATAATCATCGATGTTTGTCTTATTTATTCATATGTAATGTAATTATAATAACGATACTTCCACAATCATTGATCTACTGGCTACATGTTGCTTGGCGATACTAGTATATCGATCCTGAAAATGCGTTTAAGGCAAAGATCAAGTTGAATATACTATTAATCCCAAGTTATTAACCACGGAGGCCTACTGGACAAACATACGTAAGACGAACACTTTCAAAACTTCTCATAAATGTAAGACAACACTTGTTGGATTATGTATTCTTCAGTTCCAAAGGAAAATGGTGCTGTAGGAGCCAAGTATACATGTAGAGATGGTGTTATCATTAGGACTAAAAGGCAATCATGAAATGCGTTTCTAAAATCATTTCCCAAATTTTGTAGCAAGACATTATTTTTTTTTCAAGAAAAGTTAACTTAATAGTTTACTATCTTATTTTTCCATTCAGACGTTGGTACAGAATGCGGTTTATGGGTTAATCATTGGAGTCTCTGTGGCTTTTCCCATCTTTGTGATAGCTACCAGAAACATTATAACAGGGACGTTAGCCACCTTGACGATATGTTGTAGCACCGTGTGTGTCATTGGGGTTATCCCCCTTGGCGGATGGAAACTTGGGGTAAGTGAAATATTCTGACGCTCAACAAACTGACTAAAACGATTTATGAAATATTCGTCTTATGTTACGAATGGAAGGATTCGTTTTACAAGATTTGTTGACACGTTTTTGAATATTTCTAAATCCAGACCCTAATAACAGAAATGAGGGAACACATACTTATATAATGAATCACAAACTTTCGGCAAATAGGAAATTGCAAAAACATAATTCGTGTTTCTTGTTTAACAATAACCCCTGTCTCAGTACCACGGTGAATAATTACGTGATTTAACTATTCCAGAAAAGCTTCAATAATTTTGTTATTACGAAACTGATTTGAATTAAGTTGAAGAAGTGAAGTTTGACAGACGTCACTGACGACTTAGATTGACGTGGTGGATTCTTGAAAAATCAGCTTACAAAATTATTGAAGATCAACCAAAATATAACTTTTTCATCAGTTGACTTTTCAAAATTACGCCTTATCCAGCTTATTGCTGACACTTCCCTACATTCTTTGCTTCAAACCGAATTTAAAATTGGCTAAGTATTTTTTTTTCATTGATGTTTCCAATTTCAATTGGATTTGTCGAGTAAAACTATCTTTTGAAAGAGTTCAAAATATTGTTGTTTGGGAAAGGGACATATCATTTAATTTGTAAATATATTATATGTTTATCTAGAATATCGTTAGTGAAATGCCAATCGCAGGTTTTTATATTTCGTTTTCGGTAAAACCTGTAGAATTTGGCAACCAAATAAATCCTTTACAAACGATCTTGGCACGTCTAAAACAGCAGAAGCAAACCTTCTGCTGTTATATACGCGCGAAGACCGTATACATGTAATGAATTTCTCATATTTGATTCGAAAACGTTTTTCTCCTAAACATTATTACCTTAATTTCTGAAAAAAAAAGCTACCAAAATAATGCCAAAAATCGTCAAAGCCGGCAACCGAAACATAGATCCATTGATATACTGTAACATGTATATATGTTTATATATTGTACATGATAGACAATTTGTCTAATGTGTAAATAAATGTTCAAAAATTAACAAAAAATATTGATGCTTTTCTGAAATATTGAGTCACGTTGATTAATTATCGTGAGTTATACCAGTTTTCTTCGTTACAGGTTCTCGAAGCTCTCAACATGTGCATGGTTGTGGGTTTAACAGTGGACTATGTTGTGCACCTGGCGGAAGGATACACGTTGTCACTGCGCACTGATCGACTGTCACGTGTACAGGATATGCTGGACGAGATGGCAGTATCGATTTTCTTCGGCGCGTGTACTACACTTGGTGCCTCTATGTTCATGTTTATTGCGCAACTCTCATTCTTCTTACAGTTCGGCATATTTATGTTTTCAACAATAGGGTTTTCTTTGTTTTTCTCCATGTTGTTATTTGTTACATTGATGGGTCTAATTGGACCACAGGATAATACCGGAAATATTGTGGTTTTGTTTAAAAATATTTACAAGAGTTGTAAACAGACGTGATTGTGTAACTTTATTTTTGTTACATAGTTTGGTAATTTAAAGTTTTTTCGAGTAAACAATCAAGTAAAGAACGTTGATCTTTACTGATCAAGTATGTGCAATATTAACGAGAAACGCTATCGTTCACAAACAATGCAAAACGAAAGTTAAAAGCTTGCAAGTGCACCCTGTTGTAAGTGCAAATATAGTTGAGTCGGAATCTGGAAAAGGTTTCTTATATCATTTGAGAGTGACTTGTATCACGATCAGCCTGTGCCTAAATCCAGTCTGACCGGGATTCATGCTGATGTCTTACAGTTGCTACAGCTCACGAACAAGCTATTGGAGACCAATATGGTTAATGATCAGACTGCGTGTATACGCAGTATGATCTTGAACCATGTTGGGCTCAAAGGTCGTAAAGGACCCTTTTCCATATATTTGTTAATTTATTTACAAGCAATATTTTTTCGCTTATCCTTAAGTGTTAACTGACATGGTCTCTTCGTAATAAAACTTAATTTATTCATTACAACCTATCCTTGAGCTACTTTGTCAGTATCGAATTGAATTTTTAAAGAAATTGGTTAAACTTAGGTTATAGTAATTGATCATAGTGTGTCTCTAATTTTCTCAACAACATAGTCTGCTGATATAAAGTTACTGTAAGCCAAGCGAATAATAAAAAAAAACCGTTTCAGTAAAAAGACGCACATAAATTCCCCCTTGTAATATATAAATACAGATTCCTATATTGCAGGGACCTCTTTCTTTCTTCACTTGTTATCATTGAAATTAATGTAAATGCAAAAAGAATTAAAACCAAGCTCAAACGAAGTTTGAATCGTGTTAGCCTGCACAAACCTGGTAACAAAAAATCTCCAATTTAACCGAAATATTTCGATCACTGCCAAACTGCACGTAATTTGTAGTCTGACTATGACATATATACCACAATACTCAGAGGGTCTCCGTGACATTACTGGTATGACCGAGCAATTCGATAGGTTTTGACACATATTTTCTATATTTTTAAATTTAGTACTACATTCATATATTTTGAAAAAAGAAATACATGCATTGTGCTGGTGTGTTTTTCTGTACGTTTTAACAATCCATTTTAATATTACTTCTTTTACGTGTTCATGTGATCTTGGAACATTATTGTTTTAGTCGACGCTAAAAATGGATTTTATATATACGTTTTATAGTACATTCAATGATACCTTTATATACGGAAAGCCGTGGTTAAATGCACGTGACATTGTCTTAAAACAACACTTTTATATAAGTACATAATGTAAGAGAATTGGAAATGGCTAAATTTGTATCACTGGTTGATTGCTCTTGACTATTTTGACATTAGTTCTTTTAAATCATTTATATTTGCTCCCCAAGTTACAATTGTCTGTAGTTTTTAGCTCGACTTTTCGAAGAAAATGAGAGCTTATACTGTCACCCGGGCGTCGGCGTTACAACCAAGATTATTTTTTTTCAAACATCAATAACTTCCATACTATCAAAGGGATTCAACCCAAACTTGGAATACTTATTCACCATCACACCCTCTACCTTACTATCAGGGCCCATGACCCTGGGACCACTCTATTTGGAGTTATGCCCCCTTTATACCAAGCAACTTAGAAAGTCGAGCGCGCTGTCTTCGGACAGCTCTTGTTATTAGTATTTCTTAATAACGCGATGATTGGTAATTATTATTTGTGGACCATTTTTACTTTACTCTACATTTCCATCTTAAATTATTAGTAATAAACCAGTATTTATACGTAGAAATGCCCATAGGCAGCAATTTGAAATTTGGGTGGCTAAAGCCTCAGTGTCTGAAAATTGGGGGGGGGGGGGGGGGCTTAATTGGACTTTCACTGAATTTTCAATGTAAAATAAAAGAAAATGTCGCATTTTGGCCAAGATAGGTGGGGGCCCCTACGTCCCTGGTAGATTCGTTTTTACTGCTTGACAACCGATTAAGTCTGTGATCGGCCATAATCTCCAACATTTCTAAATCAAGTTACATTACCGGACATCTGATTGGAAAAGACGTGTGTCTCGGCATATCGGATTGATTGTTGTGTAAAAAGAATACTGGGGATTAGACTGATTGGTAAATGCCACCCCTGACCCGAGAACAACATGGCTGAATTAACTATATGAGGGAATGTTACTTAGAAAGCAGTCTGCGAGTAAAAAAAATCATACTTGTAAACAGTTTAGCTTAAAAAATATATTTTATATTATAATAGCGATATTCTTTCGCGTATGTGACATTTTACCTTTTTTTTTAAAATTATTCGATTGCGGATAAGCTGTATTAAGCCAGGAGCTTCATTTCAAAATGTATGTAAATGTTTAGAGCATTAAACAAAAATGTCTGGTTACTTAAACTGCTAGCAAAGTTGAAATGTTCTTTTTTTAGATATCGAATTCCTTTTACATACAATCGGTGGATTTGCTGAGATGTAATAACATTGAGACTTTAAAATATTAAAAACCAGCATTTTCTCCCATATACTTACTGTATTTCCTACTCTCTTATCAGGCCCGTAGGAAGCAATTTCATAGTGGGGGGGGGGCTAAAGCCCTTGTCCTGAATATTGGGGGGGGGGCTAATTTCGATTTTCCGAAAATTTTCAATGTAAAACTAAGAAAAATCAGCATTTTTGGCCAACATTGGGGGGCTTAGCCCCCCCCCCCCCTGTTCCTACGGGCCTGCTTATCAAAGCCTTTATTTTTACATTTAAAATGTCGTCTGCACCAACTTTTAATTTGGACAAGCTATATTTTTCCTAGCTGGAAACGGATTAACTTAGTTGCCAAATAATGTTAATGGTTCTTAACAGCCATTTCTTTCTTTTTAAATTCTTTTTAAAAAATACACAAAATCTTAAAGAAGTCCTCAAAATCCCGATATATGGCTGTTGTTTTATTGTTTATCTTATATGGAGAAATATGTGATATCTTATAGCTTACGATAAATGACCTGGCAGAACATTCATAGCTATTAGCTAGGGATGCTCTGCCAGGTCATGTGTCGTGATCTAAACCATAGTCCGGTAACGATATTATGGCATTATTATGTTCCAAATGTAATCAACACTATATCGAGCCCCAATCAACTGCAATTTTGCACGCGATAGTTCGAATCTTGCATGTGTCTAACACATGCAAGATTCGAACCAATACGTGCAAAATTGTATTGTAAATCAAGAACGATTTCCCATTGTTTGCATATGTAAATTTTCGAACCAACACATGCAAAATTGTATTGAAATTTAAGAACGATTTCCTATTGTTTGCATATGTAAATTTTCGAACCAACACATGCAAAATTGTATTGAAATTTAAGAACGATTTCCTATTGTTTGCATATGTAAATTTTCGAACCAACACATGCAAAATTGTATTGAAATTTAAGAACGATTTCCTATTGTTTGCATTTTTAAAATTTGTAAACATGTGCCATGATGTCGCAACCGGACTGTACCATATAAATTGATGTTTATTCTAGTTGTTTGTTGCTTTATCTTGTTATACTATTTCCTAAAATAAATAAAATGTCTTGACTCTTAATTTGTCGTTCTTATAATTTGTTTTCTATCTAACTTACAAACAATAATACCATTTTCTAAACAATACCTAGTATTTAAGCAAAAGCAGAAAATGCTGATAACTAACCAACGTTTTCTCCTTTTGTATCAATATTTCAGTCCTATATTATACACAAATTAAACATATCTTTATCAACACCAATTTTGTCTGTTAAAAGTTATCAAAATTGATTTGAGAAATTATGTTAATATGATTATAAAAAAGATTCGTAGCAGAGAAGGCGGAGAATTGCATTGGATTGCTGAATGCAAACATTCTTAGCGAATAAATACTTATTAATGACAAACGCAAATTTTGGGCGATCGTCAAAACTGTTTACAAGCTGTTTTTTAAACAATCTACAACGTCAAGGTAATTCCAGTGTTGTTTTCCACCTGTGCCTTAAACGAAATTCAAACCAATCAAGTATTTCAAAACAAATATTGGCGATTGTCTTAAATTGTCGTTACCCATGATTCCTCGTCGTTATCATTGTCTCCGCGGCAAAAATCCATACTGACCATTGTCTTTCACCAATGGATGGATGATCGTAAACATGTATAGGCCAGCAGCTGGAGATTTGGAAAGGAATTTGTGGTAGTACTGGTGAGAGAAACGACAGGAATACATGGTTAGGTGCTCCAGCCGTCGAGATACGATCATAGAAGTTGAAAGAGGTGTTAAAACCTTGTCAATCAAACAATCCTTCCATTTTAGGCCAGAGAAGCTCTTCATGGATTACTCTTTTTTGATAGTCATGACATTAACCGATTTCCACATAATGGCGCCTTTTTGTGATCCTAAATATAAAGTCTTAGAAAACTTTGTGAAAAAAGAAAGTAATGCATGTGACAAGCAATTTCTTCATTTCCCACAAGAAAATCTCCGCAAAATTTCATTGTCGTGGTATTGTTGACTGTCACAACTTGGACCAATTTAAAATTTTGCCGTCCGGTTACTTTAAAGGTGCTGTGTAACATATTATCAAAAACACCTTTTCCGAATCGGATTTCGAATTCACAAACATGAAAAACCTTCTGGTAAGTCCATCGCCTTAAAAGGAACTTAGCAGCGTTAGAAGTTTGAGATTGTGCATGACAATTTACGAGAAAATATTAATTTAGACTGGTTCCCATAGAAAGGTACATAACGCAGACGGTAAAATAGAAAACAAATATACATGGAACGTACGTAGCTTCTAGATTCAGGCCGACTTCTATTGAGCCTGTAGGTATAGCCCAAATCAAACACCGATATTGCGAGCTACGAGGGCCCATCAGTAATTTCGAGAACTATGTCCACTACTCGGAGCCGAGCCCGGATAGCTCAGTCGGTTACGTCAGAGTCTGTCAATCCAGGGGTCTCGAGTTCGAACCCCGGCTCGGCCAGTATCCATTCTGACATTTGACAAAAGTCATTTGTCTCTCACCAATGGGTGTGAATCATCTATGTGAGAGAGCAGCTGAAAGCTCGGTTTGGATATTGTGGTGGTACTGGTGCGAGAAATACCAGGAACCCACGGTTAGGTGCTCCAGCCGCCGCGATATGACCCTGGTAGTTGAAAACGGCGTAAAACCCCAATAAACTCAAACTAAACTCCACTACTCGGTTATGCGTTGACGCACGTTCATGAAAATTTACACGTTCCAAGTTTATTCATTTACAATTTCTCATCTAATTTTTGTTTGATGACGTAAAAAGTACATGACGTCATATCAATAGCGTTCCTTTAAAATGGTGTCATCTAGTATTACTCTCCATTGCCGAGCTCTATTGATTAAACCATCAAACATGACCTCTGCAGTTTTCGGTACGCCAACAGCATTTGGTCGTCATAATCTAATTATAGCACACCATTTGAATTATCGAATCAAAATCATTCAGTTTTATCTTGCATGATCATTACGCATACATTACGTCGCTTCTATTTTTGGCTGAAGCCGGTAACATTTGAATTATCGAATCAAAATCATTCAGTTTGATCTGGTTTGATTACGTATACATTACATCGCTTCTATTTTTGGCTGAAGCCGGTAATTTGAAGCGTCAACCAATGAAAGTTTGTATCAGCTTTTTGAATTGTTTTGTTGTGTATCGCCAACGATTGGATACTGAAATCCCGCCAAGGCCCCGAGATTAGACGTGAAATGACCCCGCGAGAACAGAGCTCATTCTATCGAAATGGAATGTAGAGATAATGTGTTCTGTTCATAAGATAGTATCTAGTATAAGCGAGCAACGCGTTGTAGTAAAGTTTTACGTATTACTCGGTAAATATTTTGCGGTCATTCATGACGATTTCAAAAAAAGTGGATGGTGACTCTTGTGTATGTCGTAAAGTGCTAGATCTATTGCAAAGTAGATGCGGCGCTATAAAGACGGCCAAGAATCAATGGAAGATAATCACCATACTGGCAGACATGTGGCTATTAAAACCGATGAGAACGTTGCTGAAATTGAATAATACACACTCGAAGAAAGAAGGGTAACTATTGAAACAGGAGCAAGTCACTTTGACATTTCATTTGGTACAGCTCAGGACGTTGTGACGAATATGCTCGGAATGCGAATATTTTAAAGTACATTATTTGTTGTTTTGAATTATATAATTTGCGATTGTGTTTTATGTTTTAAAATTTGCTTAATTTTCATAAGTGTATTTCTAGCGACAATGTCACAAGCGCTAAAAACTCGATGCATATTTACACGTGTTTAATTTAAAACTTTAGTGAACCCAGAAAACGCAATTTATCATTTTGTAATAATTTAATACTAGTTTATTTAGTTGAAATCCGAGCGTTCTGATTGGTTGAATTTTTTTTCATAACTCCATAATAATAATAATAAAAAAAATGACGGAACTATTTTCCTGTAAAACACACCACCTAATTTCCTAAAAGTCTAAAAATGAAACCCTGTATACTAGTATAAAGGTAATGTTACAGCTATAGAAAAAATATACAGATATGAGAATTTAAAACAAAAACAACAACAACAACAACAACAAAAAAAAAAAAAACACACAGAATCATGCATGGAATACACTTGAACAGTTGGGACTCGCTGCCGGAACCTACCCACTGTATTAATTCAGAAATACATTACAATTCAGATATATCTGCATAAAAAGATACACATGAACAATCAAAAGATAACTAACCTTATCCTTTCATGATGAAGATTGTAAAAGCGGTATCAGAAACCCCTGAGACTCAGAGGGATATACTTCGTTCCCTATCGCAACAAACAAGTCAACAGTCGACACGTTCCGTTCACTAAATGATTGTCACAAATGTAGGAGATATGGTGACAAATTTGGAAAGAGGGCGAAGCGAAGAGTCACGTGCCGCGATGAATATTTTGTCCCTCAGTATCAGCGGAGAAAATCATCACGAAACAAGAACGAAATGTAAAACTGCAATATCACTAGGACTGAGACGGGAAGGCTTTCTAGCGGTGTTTACAGCAAAATGTATACTTTAGGTCTGAAAAGGCTTGCTTCACGACAACTATAAGAAAAGTGAGAAGTGACAAAATCAGCGACTATACAAAAAAGCTAATATGTGACTGGTGGATATCTCCGGTTAGTTCACGACGAACTGGGAATAAGGCTGATATAAAACGTCTTCGAACTGGATACAAGACGTACGCGATTCATCCCATACATATGGAAAATCCCAATCAGAGACATTTAATGTATTTAAAGCCGTACATAATGAAATATTGGTCTGTCAGGGTTTTTCTTATCAGCGTTTGAGACCCCTTTTCGTTCAAGCTATTCGTACGCGCAAAAGCTGATAATAAACTGTATACGACTGTAAAAACACTAAAACAGAAACAATTACTCATACGTATTTTACGTAAGTTTCGTTTTCGGAAAGAATCGGAATACATTTGAAAGCCGAAATAAAACACTGCTCAATTTTCAACAATAATGAAACTTTGACACTTAGTTGTTAGGTATCCTTTGTGAAGGAAGGGTTTTATTTAATCATTTTCAGTGGACTCTTAAAATGATTTGATGAAACTGGCCCATGGTTTACAATGATGGCCTGAGCTTTAGTCCCAATCGAAGTCAGTTCCGGTCTGTATCAAATTCCATTTATGGTAGTGTATGCTCTGGGAAAGCATAAAATAGTTATTCAGAGAGGACACGACGAAGTGGTATGTTTCAATAATCTAATTGTTTTATACAGTTCTAGACAATCATTTCTGTAAATAATCCATGAAATGGAAATATTGGATCTCTTTAGGAGCTACTTCCACACACGCTGAAATAAAGGAGAGTAAATGTTACTTAACTATTTTCAGCTTTTAATCCTTTCTTAAACAGGGGTGGTATTCACCAACTAGTCTCATTCCAACTTTTCCTTCAGAATTACGCAACAATCCATCCGATTAGCCGAGACATACGTTTCGTCCAATGACATGGCTTTTTACGTAATTCTAAAATTAATTTCAAATTATTGGGTGAATACGTCCCAGGACATGATTTTGGGTTCTATTTATGAAAAATTATTCAGCTGAAAGAAAATGTTGATGACCAGCAGTTATTGTGTCCCCATATCAAAAGATCGGGGCCATATTGTTTTACTCGTATTGTTTTCGTAGAGTAAAGGGTTGATAAGGGTTAAGTGATAACCTTGAGGAAGGCTAAATTACATGGAACAGATAGATATCATTGAAAGAAAGTTGCATACCAAATTTGAGCTTTGTGTGTCAAATACTTTTGGAGAAAAGGCAAATGTTAAATTTTCGGAGTAAAATGTCAAGTTTTCGCACAGTAAAGGGTTGATAAGGATTAACTGATGACCTTGAGGAAGGCCAAATTGCATGGAACAGATATATATCATTGAAAGGAAGTTGCATACCAAGTTTGAGATTTGTATGTCAAATACAAAAGAGAAAAGGCAAATGTTAAGTTTTCAGACAGACAGACGGACTGACACGAGTGAAACAATATGCCCCCTATCTCTCGATAAGGGTGGCATAAAAAGCGGAGCAGTGATATTGTAACTGCATGGAATTTATCTGTCAGTTACACTGTTTTGCATTTCGAGCTCCTTTATTCAACCAAAAAGATTGTAAAAACACCGAAAACACTAATAAGTATTCAACGTAAGCGAGAATTTCATCAAATGTAATTATTAACTTCCTCCTTATTTGTCGCAGAAGTGAATTAGATGAATAACTTTGAAGATTGTGACTAAATAAGGCCGTTTTTGCGGTGTTTGAAAACACATAGTTTGGCTTGAACACATAGCTCAGAGGATAAGACGCAAAAGGGAAATGTCCAGCGAGGGGGTTTCTGAAAAAATATGAATTAAGCAGAGCTTTGCCCAATCTAAAAATTGCCGTACATAATTTTTCATTGGTTTAGTTGAAGCGGACAAATATTTCTACGACTATTTCTGTTGGGTTCAGATTTTTTTTTAAAGTTTATCTAAATAATAATTGAGTCGTTATTCTGTTGACAGTTGTTTTAGAAGCAGTTCGATCTGGATGCACGAGTTAACCCATTATCACACGGTGATTCCTTTTGACTCCCCACAATATAACGGCTTTGGAAAACATTGTGGAAAAGGAAAAAAATTGCTTGTGCCAAGCAATTTCTTCATTTTCCACAATGTTTTCTACCCCAAAAGTTACAAAATTTCGAAAGGGGGGGGGGGGGGGGGGTCTCACCCTATCAGAAATTCCCATAGGGTTGTGCCCACGCTCGGAATTTCATGAAATTTGGTATGAAGTTAGTATTTTTTATTACCAGGTTATTTCCGAAATGTTTTTTAAAAATCTTTTCTGGAAAATACTTTTTTAAGAATTTTAAGATTTTTGCTTAAAAATGGGGGGTATCCTAACTTAACGAGGTCATATACACCCAGCTTTGTCGTATTCGAGCCAAATTGTCCCCCAAAATAATGTCTAATAATTTCTCATTGTGTATAAACCAGAATAGTATAATATAACTCAACAAAAAACAATTTTCTAGAAGATTTTGTATGACCTCGTCGCCAATTTTGTTAGTTTTTAAGTATTTCGACCAAATTTAGGTATTAATTTCACCTAGTTCCAGTTTTTGTCAACCTATAAAATTTACATAAAAATTGCCCTTATATATGCCCATGCTTATGGTAAAATATGAAGAAAAAATAAAACCGGTAACAGTGTTGTTTTTGAATTTAAGTGTAAAGGGTCCAGATTTCTAAGAATGTAAAATCTAAGATTTTACTTAATTATTTTCAAATACATTTGTAAATAGCTCATTATGCTTTGTTGTGTCTTTATTTCACATAACCAACTTACACATGGCATCAATTTTACCCTTTTTTTACACAAAAACATGATTTTAAAGAATAATGGGCACATTGTCGTACCCCATCCACCAATAATATAATGGAAGAAAAAATCCCAAACAGCAGAGTAAATTATAAAATGTGGGGATGAAAAATAAAGGAGATGCATAATGTTACATATTTAATCTATTATGTCACCCTTTTTAACTTTCCTTTGTGGCTTATCAGCACTTAGACTACTTTCTTCTTCTTCCGGTTACAGTGCTGGGCCCTTATAAGATCATTATCGCACAGTTATCAAAAATACAAACATTTTTTTCTTTACTACACTGCTCAAGATATTAAAAAGAACACAAAACCAGTTTTTATTGTACATAAATTGTGCCTTTGAATGCAAAATTGCTAATATATCTATTGTAACGATGAACTAGCCACTGCTTTGTTGACATATTAACTTTTTGATAATCTCAGATTTGAGAAGAGCATGCATCATTTTCGCATGTTTGTATCAACAATATTGATACAAAACGTTGTACGATGGTCTTGCTATTCTGATTTAAGATTGGGGACTGATATCAATACTATGTAAGCAATACTGAGCTTTTGCTAGATGGGTACCATTAAAATCCGGGAGCATTCTAAGGTGCCGTTGTTCACAATTCTCATTATTTGACAATGTTACCGGTTTCAAATTTTCACCAAATTCTGCATATGACTAGGAGACATATATGGCTAACCTTTTTTATCAATTTCATAGGTTGACAAAGACGGGAACATGCAAGTGAAATTATTTGAATTGAAGGTTTTGAAAATTTCTTGGCTGTTTTTCTGACAATTCCTGACCAAATAAATTTCTGAGAATTTTTTTTGCATGTTGGCATCAACATTGTTGGTACCAAAATGTTCTTCAATGACCCCTCTTGCTATTTTGATTCAAAATTTGGGACTGATATCAAAACTAGGTAAGCAAAATTGGACTTTTGTAAGACGGGTACCATTGAAATCCAGGAGCATGTTAAGATGCCGTTGTTCACAATTTTTATAATTTGACAATGTTACCGGTTTCAAATTTTCAACAAATTTTGCATGCAAACAGGGATCATATATGGCCAACTTTCTTATTAATTCCATTGGTTGACAAAGACGGGAACAAACAAAAAAGTTTGATTGAATGTTAGGTTTCAAATAATTTTCAGGGTAGTTTTTCTGTCAATTCCTGACTAAATAGATTTCTGAGAAATTATGTGGCATGTTGCTATTAAAAATATTGGTCTGAAAATGTTCTACATGTTCTACAATAACTCTTCTTGCTATTCTTATTTAAAATTAAGGACCGATATCAAAACTAGGTAAGAAACATTGGCCTTTTGCTAGACGGTAACCATTGAAATCCGGGAGCATCTTTAGGTGTCGTTGTTCACAATTCTCATTATTTGACAACGTTACCGGTTTCAAATTTTCACCAAATTTTGCATGCAAACAGGGGACATATATGGCAAATTTTCTTATCGATTTCATAGGTTGACAAATGTAACCTAGCGGTCGTGGGTTCGTTTACATGTCCATGACAAGGTTTAAGGGAAAAGAAGGACGAAGACTACAAATCAGTTTTCCATCTTTATGTACACGACGGGCGACATCAACAATCATCAAGAAATAACACTCTGAAAATACAAATGAGATTACAATATAAAATATGTTAAAACTATTCCTTTACAGCTGGATCTATGTACGCGTAACAATAACAATAATAACCTGCGTTTCTCCTTTTACCACGATAACCGTATATCAATTCGATTTAAACCTTTTCCAAATTATTTTAACCATTTGACACTTACCAATCAATACGACTAGGTGTATCTATCAACAAACTCTACTTCACGTGCTCGCTCGTGCTATAGTGCGTCAACTGTAAATAAACAAAGGTTAATTGTTAGGACAGTGAAAGGGATGAACGGACCAGGGGACGAACCGCGAAAACCGACAACAAGCGTCAAAGAAACAATAACAATACCGATCAAGACAAACCGAAAGCGTAGAACGCGATCAGACACGAATATAAGACCATTGCAACACAAGAAAGACTTACTTTCTCATTTTCCAGAACAAATACTCCAATTTCAATAACTTCGACAATTCCCAATAAGATTTCAAGCTAAAGTGATTTGAAAAGACACGTGACCAAAACTACCGCCAAAAATGACCAAAGATTCCAAAAAAAGAATAGCTGTACTCGATTTGTAAATCAGCTCCAAATCTCAAAATGTCAAATGCCATTCCTGGCCAATAGAATCTGTCACGAAGCAATTTCATGGTTCTTTCTTTACCAGGATGTCCGACGTCGCTATGCAATCCTTGCAGAGCTTCCTTTCTGTACTTCGTCGGAAGAACCAATTGTTCGACTTCCCTATCCTCATCCTGAACATATCTAAATAACAATCCTCTCTTCATTCTGAAATTCCCGAATTGCTTCTTCATGGCCAGATCATCCTTGTTGTAAACATTCTTTGGGATCTGCTGATCAATTACTGCTATCCTCCATCTGTCTATCAAAGATTCTTCTCTCTGTGCTTTTCTAACCTCTCTAAGCTCCTTCTGAGCTAATGACTGTCCAGGTGCCTCAGTGGCATCAACTATGTTTAAACTAAAAACCGGCAAAGTCTCTATAAAGGCTGTGTTCGTCATAGGTGAACATATGGCTTTAACCGTTTTCTCGTCTATCTTCACAATCTCATCGTCTGTATCAATATTCACTCTCTCATATGGGTATCGGCTCATCGCATCGGCATCCGCATTTTTCAATCCAGGTCGATAGTAAATATCGAAGGAGTACTCTCCTAAAGCTGATGCCCAGCGATGTCCAGTTGCGTCCAATTTTGCTGATGTCAGCACATGTGTTAGGGGATTACTGTCAGTCAATACCGTGAAATGGTTTAGGGTCAAATAATCAGAGAACTTCTCTGTAACGGCCCATTTTAGTGCAAGAAACTCCAATTTAAATGCACTGTAGTTCCTCTCTGACTTCGTTAATGATCTACTGGCATAGGCTATCACCCTTTTTCTATCGTCTTGAGTCTGATATAGAACTGCACCAAGTCCTTTTGTCGACGCATCTGTGTGTAGTTCAAATGGCATCTTGAAGTCTGGATATGCCAGTATAGGTGGAGTGGACAAAATAAATTTCAAATTCTCGAATATTTCCTGTTCTTTCTCTGTCCATTTCCATGATACTTCTTTGTGTTTCTGCTTAGACTTGTTCTTCTTTTTGGACGTTGGTGGTAGAAGTTCTGCTAAAGGCCTGGTAATCTTACTAAAATCCTTGATAAATCGTCGATAATATCCGGCGAACGCTAAAAACGATCTTAATTCGTCAGGGTTGGAAGGTGTTGGCCAATTTCTAACTTTTTCTATCTTTGCCGGATCCGTTTCTATACCCTCTGCGCTGACTATATGGCCTAAAAACGCTACTTTTTCTTGTATGAAGGTACATTTCTTAGGGGATAATTTCAAGTTGCACTCTTTCAGTCGAGTCAGGATTAGGTCCAATCGCTCCAAATGCTCTTCAAAGGTTTCAGCAAAAACTATTAAATCGTCCAGGTAGATGACGCAGATCGTCATGTTATAGCTTCCTAAGCATTCTTCCATTAGGCGTTGATAGGTTGCGGGGGAATTTGATAAGCCGAAGGGCATCCTGTTATATTCCCAAAATCCTAATGGCCCTACGGTGAACGCTGTCCTCTCCTTATGCTCTTCCTCTATTTCTACCTGGTGGTAACCCGATTTCATATCAATCGTGCTGAAAAATCTGCTACCCTTCAAGACGTCAAATATCTCCTCGATTCTAGGAAGTGCGTAGGCATCCTTAATTGTTCTGTTGTTTAAACACCTGTAATCTACGCACATCCTCAGTGCACCGTTCTTCTTTCGTACAAGGACGACATTACTTGACCAGGGAGATTTCGATTTCCGTATGATCCCTGCTGACAGGAGCTCTTCTAAATGCTGCCGGACTTCTTCAATCATCATAGGTGGTATTCTTCTATGACGCTCTTTGAAAGGTGCCTCCTTATCTTTCATGAAATCTATTCGGTGTTTAATCATGTCACAGTGGCCTATATCATCTTCTGCTGTTGAAAATATATCCCTGTGACTACTCAACAGATCTATCAGTTCTCCTTTCTCATCAAAGCTAAGCAGATCATTCCTGTCCATTTCTAATGTCTCAATGAGATCCCCCTCTTTGGGTTCATCATCAGCTGACTTGACATCCTCTGCAAGGGTTACTGGTTGCAGCTCACATATACACATTCTCGGTGATATGGTGACAGTCTGCGTAGTTAGATTTGACAAACTAACTGTAACCTCTTGTTTTCTGCCATTTTCGAACTGTACTAAGGTAGGATTTATGTCAATCTCTGGTGGAATGTTGCTCTCTTTGGACTCCTGAGTGATGGCTAATGTCCTTGGGTGGTTCATCTCTCGATCAGTATAACCTCTGATATCCACACTTTCATTAGGTCTGAGAACCACTTTGTCTAACTCAGCGCTTCTAATCACTGCAATTCTGTTCTTGTTCTTCTTCAGCTCCTTATCTCTCACGGTGATGGCTCTAAAGCTCATGTACCACGGAGTCTGAAGTTTAGCTGTCTGAAGGTACTGCTCTCCATGTTTATCTCTACAATCCTCTAAGAATTCCTGCAAGACGTTTGTACCAAGTATAATTGGTGTACTAGAGGAGTATGATGTGTCAGGTGTCACCAGTAATAAACAATGCTTTTCCTTAGCATTTGGTATACCTTGAGGTACGCTGATATGAGCCTCGACGAATCCTGAATATGGGAGGCTACTACCATCCGCACACTCTATTTTCAAAATATCACTAATCTCTTGGATAGATACATCTGTCATATGTGTCTTAACAAATGTCTCAGACACGACACTGACGCAACTACCAGTGTCTAAAAGACATCTTGTCTTAATGCCGTTAACTCTAATCTCGGCTTCGTTTGGGTCTCCAACTAATTTGGGATCTTGTCTCCGCTTGCTCAAATTCGATCCCCCAATGTGAGCAGCTATTAGTTTGGGCAGTTCCACTGTTTATGTCCTATCTGTCCACAGTTGTAACATGTGACAGGGGCATGTACATTATTGGAAGGACAAGTATCTTGTTTGTGACCTTTCTTGTTACATTTAAAACAGGTGGGCTGGAAATTCTGATTTCCAAGTGGCCTCTGTTGGTGGTGGTTATCCTGTCCATCTCTACCACGACCACCTTGCCACTGACCTCTACCTCTAGGCTGATCACGGCCTCTGCCTCTAAACCCTCTTCCATATCCTTTAAAACCTCCTTGTTCCTGTCTTGGACCCTCTTTAGATTTCTCCAATACATCTATCTTGTCATTTAACTTCATCAACAACTCCTTTATCTCCTTCATTTCTTTACTTTGACTTTCTACATTTGTCGCTTTACAAGTAACTTTCTCTGCTTCATCTTTCTCTGCCAAACTTGCCTCTAGTCTACGAAGTTCTTTCTTAAACTCGTCGTAGTTCTTAATCTTATCACAGTGATAGATTGAGAGATGTTTTAAATCTCTGTTAAGGCCAGCGTATAATACTTCCTTTAGTATTGCTGTGTCAGACTTCTTCACAGCTTTGAGCGTAGCAGCCTGCTCAAACAAATCCTCCAATCTTGCTGCGAAAGAAGCAATATTCTCTTTTGGCCCTTGTTGGCATCCGTAAAACTTTCTCATTATACTTTCTCTCGACTCAATGGATCCATAGTCGCTGTCAAATTTTTCTAAAACTTCACCAAGTGTAACTTCGTGGCCTAATCTCCTAAGATTATCGGCTGCCTTGCCTTTACATGCTCTCCTGATGCCAAGTAAAATCTGTTCTTCCTTGAACATCTTGTCTGCTATTAGAGATCTTATCTCATATCTAAATGTTTCCCAGTTGGCGTCGCCTTTTCCATCTTCACCATAAAATAGTGAGAGCTTAGGGAAATTATAGCTTCCATACTTGGAAGAAGGATCAGCACTAACTGGCTCTTTTGATCCTTTGCTTGATTCAGCAAATATGCTAATCAATTTAGCTACTTCCTCTGTGGATCCTAGTTTGGGCTTAATCCCAAGTAAATCTAATGCCTGTAGTATCTTCACTTCATCAGGGGATACACCACCTGATGCCATGCCTATCTTCTCCTCCTCTTTCTCACTCATGACTATCTCTATATATATGTGCTCACTATGCACTGTATATATGTGCTCACTATGCACTATATTTCCAACACTAAGTGTTTATCACTATTGGGTATACCCTGTAAAAATGGCTACATTTTGGCACGATATATCGTTACTGTGTAAATGTGCTAACGCGCAAGTTAATATATGTGTTTCTTTTCTTACTGAGTATACAACACGTATTTCTGAACGTCAGTATACCGTGCAATAGTAATTGTTACAACGCGCGCTATGAATTGTGCATACACTGTAAAACGAAAGAACACTTTACAAAAAAATCGATACCCTATTTAAACCAATACCCTTTATACAATAGTGAATACTAGTAAATTTTGTAGAATAATGAAATATGCTATAGTCACAAAGTTATTTGTCACTATTTCATACAAAATAATTAAATGTTTGTTTCTATGATGTTCTGTTGTTCGAGTTTTCAAACACCAGAGAAATTACTAATTAATTGTACATAAAAGACATATTGATTTTTTTTATGCACATAAACTATCGTCTGCTAAATTGTATATAAGACAACAAATGTAATAATATGCAGTGGGGTAAAATTTAAACAACACGGGAAAACATTTTAATTTAACCATGGTGTCAAAATATTTGGCTGCAGAAGATTTCTGAAATGAATAAACTTCAAAACTATACGTCGTCTGCTAAACACATGGCTGGCCACTGCAATGTACATGTAAATAAATACATGCTGGACTTACCTGGATACTATAAATAGGCATTGACGTCAGTTTATTTATAGCTGCGTCAAAATAAGTTAAAAATAGAACCTGAAATGGGCCAATGCATACGTCATACTGCAAAATGGGCAATAAACAAAAAGGTCAAAGGTCGAATTTATTTTCAGCCAATAGTAATACTTCAATAGAAAGGTGTGTCTCTGTGGTCCAATCAAATCTCGGGCAGTATGGAAGGGTGTGTCTCGATAGTCCAATCAGATCACGGTAGGATGGCAAGTGCGATTATACGTCATATGGAGGGAAAATCTCGTCCAATGAAATTCAGGAAAGCGTAGGCTGGGGAAAATCCTGAAAATTAACTAAGTGCAAAAACATAGAAATATCATGAAAAATGAAGCTCAACAATTTTCTTTCTTTTATTTTTTACGAGAAAAAAACGTTTCACGAATTCACAAAATATCACCAATAAATGTTTATCACTATAATTCACATCCAATAAACGGGAACCATAGTCAACAGGTTAAAGGTCAAAATCAATGACAAACAGCTGACTGTCAACAAAGGGGGGGGGGGGTGAGGTCAAAATCTGGGACGCTCGCAGATCCATGAGTTTTAATAGAAATGACCCAAAATTTCAGTAAAAAATGACAAAACGGAAATCAGGAATAATGGGAAGTCTCCGAAAATAAAGAAATAGACAAATCAGCAAATATTTCAGAAAGATGACAAACGGGATGGGCCTGGGGCAGGTTACGGGTAGTTAGTTAAGGGTTAATCGTGCTCAAAATAACAGTGCTACACACTCGCTCTTCTCGTGCACAAAAATAATTCTCTCACGGGTACCCTAGTCTTACATGATTAAATCAATACAAACGACAAAAATCAATCAAGGGTCAAGGAAGACAGAAAAATGCATAAAAACAAACTAATCACAGATAACAAATAAATACATGTCTACTTACAATAAAATCCTAAATCCAATTTATACACAAACATATTGCACAAATTAATTAACTTAATCCAAATTTTTCCTAGAGTCACTGTTTATAAATCCTGATCAGCGCACACAACGGAGTCACAGTTCACTGATCACAAGTAAATCCAACGTTGTCCGCGTAATCGATGTAATCCAAATCCATTTTCGCGACGAAAGTTAGTGCACTCTATAATCGTAATCCGATCGGATCCTATCCCGGGATGTTTACTGATCAGACTCCTGCCTGATCCAGATCGTCCAACGTTGTCAATCCATCGGTCCAGTTCCCTCAGTCATAAACTCGGTGGGCGCCATTTGTAACCTAGCGGTCGTGGGTTCGTTTACATGTCCATGACAAGGTTTAAGGGAAAAGAAGGACGAAGACTACAAATCAGTTTTCCATCTTTATGTACACGACGGGCGACATCAACAATCATCAAGAAATAACACTCTGAAAATACAAATGAGATTACAATATAAAATATGTTAAAACTATTCCTTTACAGCTGGATCTATGTACGCGTAACAATAACAATAATAACCTGCGTTTCTCCTTTTACCACGATAACCGTATATCAATTCGATTTAAACCTTTTCCAAATTATTTTAACCATTTGACACTTACCAATCAATACGACTAGGTGTATCTATCAACAAACTCTACTTCACGTGCTCGCTCGTGCTATAGTGCGTCAACTGTAAATAAACAAAGGTTAATTGTTAGGACAGTGAAAGGGATGAACGGACCAGGGGACGAACCGCGAAAACCGACAACAAGCGTCAAAGAAACAATAACAATACCGATCAAGACAAACCGAAAGCGTAGAACGCGATCAGACACGAATATAAGACCATTGCAACACAAGAAAGACTTACTTTCTCATTTTCCAGAACAAATACTCCAATTTCAATAACTTCGACAATTCCCAATAAGATTTCAAGCTAAAGTGATTTGAAAAGACACGTGACCAAAACTACCGCCAAAAATGACCAAAGATTCCAAAAAAAGAATAGCTGTACTCGATTTGTAAATCAGCTCCAAATCTGGTCCGGTTACACAAAGACGGGAACATACAAAAATATTTGATAGAATTTTAGGTTTTGAAAATTTCTCGACTACTTCTCTGACAATTTCTGACTAAATAAATTTCTAAGAATTTTTTTGTTCATGTTGATATCAACAAAGGTGGTACCAAAATATTCTACAGTGACTCCTCTTGCTATTCCGATTTAAAATATGGGGCTGATATCAAAACTAGGTAAGCAAAATTGTGCCTTTGCTAGACAGGTACCATTGAAATCCGGGAGCATCTTAAGGTGCCGTTGTTCACAATTCTCATTATTTGACAATGTTACCGGCTTCAAATTTTCACCAAATTTTGCATACAAACAGGAAACATATATGGCCAACTTTCCTATCAATTTCATAGGTTGACAAAGACGGGAACATACAAAATATTTGATAGAATTTTAGGTTTTGAACATTTCTCGGCTATTTTTCTGTCAATTTCTGACTGAATAAATTTCTAAGAAATTTTTTGTTCATGTTGATATCAACAAAAGTGGTACCAAAATATTCTACAGTGACTCCTCTTGCTATTCCGATTTAAAAATTGGGGCTGATATCAAAACTAGGTAAGCAAAATTGTGCTTTTGCTAGACAGGTACCATTGAAATCCGGGAGCATCTTAAGGTGCCGTTGTTCACAATTCTCATTATTTGACAATGTTACCGGCTTCAAATTTTCACCAAATTTTGCATACAAACAGGGAACATATATGGCCAACTTTCCTATCAATTTCATAGGTTGACAAAGACGGGAACATACCAAAATATTTGATAGAATTTTAGGTTTTGAAAATTTCTCGTCTATCTTTCTGACAATTTCTGACTAAATTAATTTCTAAGAATTTTTTGCGCATGTTGGGACCAACAGTATTGGTATCAAAAGTTTCTACAATGACTCGTCTTGCTATTTGTATTAAAACTTGTGGATTTATACCAAAACTAGATAGCCAACATTGAGTTTTTGTAAGACAGGTATCAATGAAAACAGGGAACACTTTAAGGTGCCGCGTAAAGACCTATATGAGTAAAACGAATATATTTTTGTAGTTCATAGGTCAGGGGCATTCTATGAGTAAAGTTACAAGAAAATCTAAGCGTGGGCGCAAATGAGACCCCCCTTTTCATCACATTGAAATGTCGTCTGCAACTCCTTTCAAATTGGACTACCCCAACATTTTGTCGTTTGGTAATAGGTTCAAAGATGTCATCAAAAACCTTAAACATTCCTCGTTCAACCCTCCTAGATAAACTGAAAAGCTGGCTGGTTGTGTGGCTGAATGTAGCCCTGTTGAAAGAAAACAAACACTATCGCCAGGTAGATAAATATTCAAAAGTTAAATGAAAACGACGCGGAAGAAACTCTAAAGCAATGACAAATTGAACATTAACTCAAAACAAACAACAACAACAACAACAGAAAAAATAGAGCAAATGGTTACTTTTGCAAAGGCGTCGCATGGATTCAGAAAGGATAGATGGCACAAGTTAAAACTGAGAGGAGCAGGTCGCTGGAATTAGCTAGAATAAAGGCATGTTCTGAATAGGGAGTTAAATCATACTTTCATGAACTTGACTTGATTCATACCAAGTACAGTTTTAACAACACCCCAGAACAGATCTATGGTATAGATGAAAAAGAGTTGAGGCTAAAGTATACACCCTAGGATAGTTTCATGGTCTTGCTATGAAACCCTGCAGCTTTTAAACGAGAATTATGACTATAATACGTTGTGTGAGATGCCTTATAACAATCGAATTCTCCTGTTTATTTCCCAGGACCGAGAATGAGATAGGGACTGCTAGATGCTGGCTCTCCTAGCGCAGATGGCACAGTCAGCTCTACGAGGCGGTCAAATAATCATTGCCATGAATACATGGGCAAACATTCTTGTACTGGTTTTGAAAAAAAAAAACTCCATCTGCGGGGTGGCACGTGTGATGCATATTGGCAGGTCGAATGTGCTGATAATCTTATTAGTTATTTTCACATGGCTGGCATATCTAAGAATTAAACCCATTGAAAATAAATCAAGCAGTTTTTAAACCAGCAGAGGTACTGAAAAATCTGAAGCAAACAAGTCTTAACATGAAGTAGAAGTGTCCAGTAATTCAACAACACAGCCAGTATTTTCTATTAAAAAGAGATTAAATTGGAAAAGGTGTAAGAGGTGTTCGAGCTCAGTTTTGACGGGGAAAGCTATTACGGCTAAATCAACCATTGGCACAAATAAAGGAGACAAGCTAAGTGACAATTGGTTCAATGAATTCATTATTGATTAAGAGGCGACCATATCCCCAAAAAGTTACGAAATTGACTATTGCAAGAGCAAAACTAAATTAGTAGCAATACCGGCTTTGGACAGTTACAAAAAAAGCTGGATCTTTTCCTCTCAACAAATGACATAAAGCTAAAGCCTGAGAAAATCTTCAACATTGATAAAACTGGAATAAAAAACATTTACCGCCCAAAGTTGTTTGTAAGAAGGTTTTGATTTTTTATTGGAGCTTTACGCCGTTTTCAACTGCCAGGGTCATATCGCGGCGGCTGGAGCACCTACCCATGGATTCCTGTTGTTTCTCAAAACAGTACTACCACAACACCATTACCGAGCCTCCAGCTGCTCGCCCACTTAAGTTAACGATTTCAAACCCATTGGTGAGTGACACAATTTTGTCAGAAAGGGTATTAGCCGCGGCCGGGTATCGAGAGGCAAATGCGCTACCAACTAGCCTAAGGCCGCGGCCATTTTGTAAGAAGGACACGGCTCTTCAAAATATATTCTCTTCAAGATCAGCAACAATTGTTCCTGTGAGAGCTGCTGGGAATGCTGCAAGGCAGTTGACCACGTTATTATATATCTTTTCAGGACAAATGTGGACTGACGATTTTCTTAAAGGATCATGTCCAGGTTCATCTAGTGAAATGTCAAATATTGGTTGGTCCAACACATCTGCACTTTACAATTACCTGAATAAGCATTTCTTGTACTATGTTGCATCACATGACTGACACGAGAGAGAAAATCCAACATAAAAACTGTATGATAGTCATAGATCACACATAGATTCCACTAACATTAACAAAGTGGACAAGACAAAATTACATATTATTTGTGCTACCATCGTATTAAAACAAGTTGACTCAACCCATAGATGTAAGTGTATTTGGTTTTAAAATGTGTTAAAGTGACATTTCAGAATTTTTTGTCATAAATCTTACTTTTATTTTTATTTGAAAGAGCACATTTCTTTATGGAAATTCTGAAAATTTTAAGCCAAAATATTGCGCCGTTTACGAGAAATTTATATTTTTGTGTTAAAATTGAACGAATTGTTGTGGACAACAGTTCGGATTTATATGCAATTTATCGATTATGTCTCAACTTTAAATGCGTGTTTCTCGCTTATTGGCAACAACTTAAAAAAACTAATAGTATTTATACTCATTAGAATAACCAATCTTGGCATCAAGACATACTTTAAAAAATTGAAATTGGAATGAAAAGTCCCTTTAAAAGGAATGTTAGGAATGTTACATAAAACTCAATCATGGTACCAAATATGACACATGTGAGCTTACTCCAAACCTTTACGTAAAAGTGTTGGCCACAGGAAACTTGATTTATGCATCTTAACAGAAAGTTATGTATCCCTTGTGGTAACTCTGCAATAAGTGATCACCAAGTAGCAATTAACAACGGTTATGATGACAAAACGTAAACTAATGAAGTAAAAACTCCCATCCACAACGAATAAAGATACATGTACAGTCATTATTCAATGAATCTGATATGGCTGTCGACATCTGTTTACTGCTGGAATGGGATTTTGACCATGGTTTTCAAGATGTGCTATGATAACAGTATGTAAATTTGTTTTCAATGCGATTTTTAAGTTACGATAAGTAGACTGCTTGGCTTTCATGCTACTTTAGGAGGGCATGTGGTTTACTTGGAATGATAAAGATTTTTTAAATGAAGATTAAATGCGTTCTAAAATAGAACACGTTGGTAAATACCTACGATCTCCCGATCAGAAAATTCTTTAGAATAGGTCCAATTCTAAAGTTTAGAATGCCTTTGTGAATACGGTCTGTTCTTGTTTGAGGATTGTTAACATCAGCATTATAACGGTTTGTGTTGTTTTCAAACATATTTATGCTAATGGAAATTAAAGTGACATTTCACATTTATTTCATTATTTAAAAGTTTGTCTTGATGCAAAGATTGTTTATTCTAATGCGTAGAAATACTATCAGTTTTTAGAGAGCGTAGTCTCTCTATTGCAGCCGAAAGCCAATACCGGTATTTTGCAAACCGCACAACGAAAATAGTTCCTTCCAATCACGATAATCACGATAAAAAAAGATCTAAATAACAATTGGAATAGTCTACAATTATACATGTCATTATATAGAATAAATGACTTGTATGATCTACGCAAAAAATCAAATAATCAAGTCTTAAATAGAAAATAGATCAGTGTAGTAATTTGCCATTCACAATTGGGTCATGCAGGTCATTCAGTCAAGTCATGTGACCTAATTTTGGACAATGCAAACAGTCTAAAAATAGAATCACATTCCACAGAAACAGATGTATAATTTGTTCTAGTGCATAGTGAGTGTCTATCTACAGTTGTCGCCACATCGTATGGCACAATGTTTATGTTTTGTTCAAATGTAATTGAACGTTAAAGAAAACATAAACACGTGCCATACAATGTGGCGACAACTGTAGGTAATGTGTAGTAAAGCCATAGTATGTTGTGCCATGAATAAAAGGGTCATTAGAGCAAATTTCCTTATCAACCCAACTTCCCATACATTTATGAACGGGGTGATTTGAATTTACCTTTCCCAATCAAAACGTGTCTCTAAGAGAAAGTTTTTGAAAACATTTAGGCATTTTCTCCTTTTCCTCAATATTTCCTGAACAATTTTGTGCACATTTCTAAACTTTGATAATATTCTGTCATTTGCATGAGCTTTTGAAATGGACCACTTCAAAAATTATTGTTTGTAAATTGTTTTTGGTATGGTGACACTATGCTGCATCACAGAAAAGGGGGCTTCGATTCTTTTGTCAATAGTTAACATATTCCTCCATTTATGGTTGAGTGCATGGCCAAAAGTGCTGATCTTTCCTTATTTCACACTGAAAATTTAGGGAAAATCCAAGTTAGCATCCCCCTCAATATTCAGACACATGGGCTTCAACAATATAAAATCGCTGCCTAAGGGCCTGACACAACTCCACCTACATTCGAGGATATGCAATATTTTCACAGTTCGAAATATATGTTGTGTCAAATACGCTCTCTAACAGTACTTTCAGTACTTTGATTTAAGTTGTTATTTATAAGCGAAAAATACGCCTTTAAAGTTGAGACAGAAATGACAAATTCTATATTAATCTGAAATGTTGTCCACAACAATTTGGTTTATTTTAGCACAAAAATATATATTTCTCGTAAACGGTTCGATATTTTGGCTTGAAAGTTTCAGAACTTTCTTAAGAAAATACAGTCAAGGAACATAATTATTCGCCACCCTGCTGGTTTTTGCATAAATTTTACACATAATTTTTGACAAAAACTGATGCCAAATTCTCATTTTCTTACACACCACACAGTGTTTGATATTATTTAAAAGTATAACCAATTGCGGACAAAATCTGTATCAAAACTTTTTATCACATGGTTCAGAGACATGGTTGCTAGGCAACATAAGAAATCGGTGGAAATTTCTGACCAGCCTCCATAACATTGTTGCCATGGTAACATAAGTTTCACTAAAGATATGATTTAATGAAAAATCAATCTACAGTAGGTAAACTATTTAACTATTATGTTTGTTGCAATATCCACAAAGTTTCCTTTGAGAAACAAATGTTTGAAATTTTATCTTTGTTGCAAAAATACCAAAAATGCAAAATTAACACAGGAGTGAATGGAGCGTTGCATTTTTCTGTGGTAACTTGGTCAAATAAAATTGTAAGTAGCCATCCAATTTGATGAAACATTTGTCACTTTTATATCTAGTATGTTATGCATATTTTCATTAGCTTAGTTATCAAAAAAGTCACTATCTGTTGCCATGGCAACCGGTTTACGGAGGATTGGCAGAAATTTTCCCTGATTTTCTTTTGTTTCCTGACAACTATGTCTTTGAGACATTCCAAAATAAATTTCAAGCAGACTTCATCCGGTAATGTTTATACTTTTGAGTAATATCTATATATATGTTTTTCTGCTAAGTGAAAGAATAACGGTTCTGTGACAGTTCTAGTCCAGAAAATCACTTAATTTTTCAATGAAAAATAGGTGGGTGGCGAATAATTCTGTCCCATTAGTATATGTTCTTTCAGATAACATAAAAGTACAATTTATGTAAAAAATTATTGTGAAATGTCACTTTAACATTAGAGACAATTCATTTTATTTCAAAAGGTAATAAAGGTAGAACATCCGTGGAATAGATATGATTGAAGCTACAAACCAAAGTTGAGCTTTGTATACGTCGAATACTATTGGAGAAAAGGTATATGTTTAGTTTTTGCAGAGACAGACGGGTGGACACGAGTAAAACTTAATATGCCCCCGATCTTTCGATACAGAAACATCGAAATGGAAAGCCGTTGTAAGCGGACATGTAGTTATAGACATATTTACAATGTATTTGCAATATGCCATCGGATATGGAACTTACGTCTTTTGTGACTAACAGTGATCAGGTCCTTGAGCTCTAAACCAAATTTCTTCTTCAGAATATAATTAATCTTGGCCATAGTGTAACGATTTGGCTGTGGGTTCCTAGTCTCCGCACATAAATACGGATCTTCACACTTGTCGCCAGTCACGGATGGTTTGGTACAGCCATAACCCACGCTGAACGTCTTGTAGTCGGTCGCTATTATGTACCAATCACCGGAATATAAGTTACCTGGAAGTAATCCGTTGTAGACAAAAACCGATTTTACAAATAAACTGACACACAAAAGAAAGAGTGCATGTGATTATAGTGAACATCGTTTCTTTAAACAATCAAAATGTTATCATAACTTAAATGAAATACCGGTATTAAAATAAAAAATACTGTATGATGGGTTTACATTGAATGAAATTTGGCCATAAACGCTCCTTTGCTAAATGTTTAAGTAACATAGTGTGAAAAGTAAAAGTTGCGCACTTACGACATTTTGTTTGTTTATTGCCATTGGTACCTGTAGTCAAATGCATAATTTCTTCTGCGTGTCAGAATATATTGTTATTAACAATAATTTACATAAAGCATTAGAAGCAATCTGAAATTTTTGTCTAACAAATGAATGAATGCTGTTTTACGGTGCATCGACAACTAGGGTCATTTAGCTAAGCGCACAGCAAAAATGTAAAGCAAGTAAATATTATAAAAAAACCTTTGTGTAAAAATGAAATGAAACTACGTAGAAAAGAGAAATAACCACATATAGATCTATATTAAAAATTATACAATGCGAGGACGAAGGCACATGGGCTCCTCCCAGATCAGAGGGTACCCACGAACGAACGAATGTTGTTTGACGGCGCATTGACAGTTAGGCTCATTTATTGCACAGCATAAGGGTAAAGCATGTAAGAAGTATCAAAAACTAGAGCTGTAGCCCCAAGGGCTGACGGGAATACCCCTACACCGCATTTTCTATGAATCCCAATTTTTTTTCAAATTGTTTTTACATAAAAGGAACCGATTAAAAACACAGAGTCTAAATATCTTACATTGCTGGGTTAGGTTAGTATATTACGTCAAATAGCAACCGGCTTCATTTGATTATGTACGTAATTGTTACAAGGTTTTATTCCTTGATCAGTTCCGGGACAGTTTGGCTTCAAAAAGGTATTTTGTAACATTTTTCTTTTGGCAAAGATGCTTGGCAGTACTGTATCCGTGTTGTTTCCTTTTCCTCCAACCATTTCGTACGTTGAAGTCAAGTACATTGTATGATTAGACCACATGTACACACGAATATGAATTTGAATTAAATAACACATGGCCAACATGTTAACATCAGAATTACAAAGTCCCTACAGTTATATGTTTTAGCATGTTAATATGCCTGACATAACATGTGCTATATAGCTTAAAGGATGCCTTGTGAAACAATTTGTGTAATCACTCTCGCCTTAATTTCAAGGGTTTCTTTTCTTCCCAAATAAATAAAACGGGAAAAGCATGTGAGCTGTTTGTAATCACATTAACTAAAGTAATTTTTCATCATGTGTTATAATATACATGTAGTTTTTGTATGCAATGTACAAATATACCAGGAGAGCACTTTGTCTATCCTTCCACTGTAAAAAATGAGTTTTAAGGCAAAAAGAGGAGGTTTTTTTTAGGGGAACTCATTGTTTGCATAGGTGATATTTTTCCATTGAAATATACTAGTATTTCATAGAAACATTACACTCGTACAGTGATTCATTTACCTGCGCGTCCTGCGATTATCTCGCACAAAATCCGCCGAGGACACATATTATTGAAAGATGTGAAACCCGCGGACGCAAGCATTTTATAGTCGACTAGTCCCGTCGTCAAACAAAACTTCGAAAATTATACGTACATCCTATAATAAAGCAAACAAAACTTCGAAAATTATACGTACATCCTATAATAAAGCAAATTCCCACCGATAATAATTTACTTAAACACCGGTTCGGCTGGTTTTCTTTCTCAACTACGATGCATTATGATAAACATGCAGCACGGGGACCCAGGTCCACAAAAAGTCAAATCAATTTTTCATTGGTCTTTCAAGGCATTTACAGCCAATCAGCGCGTGCGGTTGACATCTCTTACGCACGCAGGCTAAAAACGAAAGTAGCGATGCCCCCGAAAAAAACTTAAACCTCTCTCTGATGCCAAACAAAGGACGATCAGCGGTCTGTTTAATAACTTGGGTCAGACCGGAGAAACGGCCGCGCACCCAAAAATGGTTCGTACCTTCCAACAAAACTGGTTGGCGCTTAACAGTTGACTGGCATATGATAAAGATAACAACTTTATGTTTTGTAAGATTCGCACAGTCGCCAAAAAACAGAACCCAAGGGATGGTTAAAAATGCAAAGTACACCAATTACATGACCACGACCTTGCAGCGTCATATTGAACTTTTGGATCATCAGATGCTTATCAATGCCCCCCCAAAATAGGTTAGATTTTCAAACTGAAATAATTTTGATTTGATTGTCTCCTTCAGGTTCCCAAATTCACTTGTCAAACTTCATCTGAGACTGAATGAATTCTTGTCATACTCAGGGTTCCCAAGCAGTCTTCTGTGTTTCATATAGAGGGGGTGCAAGTATGCTGTAAAATGACTGTTTTCACTGCCAGATTTAACAGTCAGTGGGAACCCTGATACTCATACATGTGTCACAATCATGTGTTACAATTTAAAATTCATGTTAGTGGAATTCTAGTCTGTTATTTTTTACATGTTCGCCTAGTTCTCAAAATTATATATTAAAAAAAAAAACACTTTAATTTGTTGCTGTTGCTTTCGGTAGTTATCGAAAGTTGTCAAAATAATGGGACTCATAAATTTCCCAGAGGACTCATGAAATTTTGGGGTAGCGAGTCCCAGGACTCACTGTTGCAATTTTGTAAAATAATCACTGCTCGTATTTCTCCATAGAAATCATTTACACGATATAGCCGTATTGACTCTGTTTGAAACTCTAATAGATGACTCACTGAGTTACGTTAAACACCAACTCTATATGGATAAAAATTTTGTTTCGGCAAAGAACGATTTCATTAAAAAAATCTCACAATGCTATTCACTCCAAATAATTCAGTTTCACAATTAAATTTTTCTCCCTCTCTTTGTCTTCTTTCATCTCACGATGAATTAGCTTTTCTGTGTACTCTATCAAAAAATACATGGGTCTCTACGTATTTAGCATGAAACAGTAGTTGGTATAGTTACTTGTACTGTGTATGCTTTCATAATTTGAAGTAATCTAACATTAAATGAAGAATTTACTTTTAAATATTTGTTTATGTTTTTTATTACTGGTCGGTGGTGATTAAAGAAAATATGCCGACAAAGTCAGTATCACTTTCGTATCCAGCCATTTTTGGTTACATCACAAACCACTTGCGCCAGGTTGTATAAACTTCGGTTAGCGCTAACTAGTGGTTAAATACATCTTTTGGTTAAATCTCCATGTGACAACACAGGTACTTTTAACCAAAGCAGATATTTAACCATGTAGTTAGCGCTAACCAAAGTTTATACGACCGGGCCTTGTTATCTAATAAATAATGCATTTTCGACGTTTTGTAGACTGCACTATTTTCATTAATTGTATTTACAATAAATGTAAATTCTGTGATCAACAAAACGTCTAAAAAGCATTTTTTGTTGGATACCAACTGTTTTATGATGTAACGAAAAATAGCTGGACACGAAAATCATGTTCATATTATATATAATCTGATAACTGTGCAAATTTAAAATTCATTTGGATAACAAAACACTCTTTACTTTCCAAAAAGCAACATTCTTTGTTGTTTCTTTTTCTGAAAATTCGAGTGTAAGTGGTAGTTCTCTGTGTACACTATAATCACACAGCAAATGACGTTTTAGACAAATGTAAAACTTTTCAATATGCTTCTACAGTCCTTATGTCCATTAAAAATCAAGAATTTGGCAAGAGGGTTAATATAAATGGCCGAACCTAAGCTTGTTTTGTTTCACCGGAGATCAAAGGAAAAACTTTTGTAAAGTGTACCCCTAAAAACCATATTGACATTGATATAATTAGGAAACAATGTCCTAAGATAACAGACAATTCCGACATTGCAAAAAGACACGAAACTGAAGTAACGGTAATCTGTTCAATATGCACTATTATTTGCTTTTCCCTAGAGGAAATTTGAGTCCCAAGTAACTAGTTCTCTGCGTACACTAAATGCATTAAACAAATACCATGTCATTTAATCTACTGCTAAACTTCTCATTGTATTTCCCCATCCTTTATCACGATTAATAATTTTTTGCAAAAGTAGTAATGTTCAGGGCTAAACCAATGCATGTTTGGTTTCACCAGAGGTCAGAAGAAAATTTTGTAAGTAAATGGTACCCCTTAAAACAAGTGTTTTTGGGGCATAAGCTACTATTCTGACATTGATATCACGGCGAAACACTGCATTTAGATATTAGACAAATAACATGGTGCAAACAGATTTGAAAATGGCTTTGTTTGTCCAAAAAGCACTAATATGAAAATAGGCAATGCCTAAATACGGGCGAAAAAAAATACACATTTAACCGACACATCAAGTTTTGCGAGAAGATCACATTGAATTTGAGTTTATTGGGGTTTTACGCCGTTTTCAACTACCAGGGTATATCGCGGTGGCTGGAGCACCTACCCATGGATTCCTGTTGTTTCTCAAACCAGTACTACCACAACACCCTTACCGAGCCTCCAGCTGCTCGCCCACTTAGGTTAACGATTTCAAACCCATTGGTGGGTCACAATTTTGTCAGAAAGGGTATTAGCCGCGGCCGGGTATCGAACCCGGGACCTCTCGATTGAGGGTCAGATGCGCTACCAACTGCGCTAAGGCCGCGGCTGTAGATCACATTGAAACTCAATGAAAATTATACATAAATATTTTATCAAAGCGATACATGTACATTTTGGGGAAGCAGTGCATTGTCCAGCAGGATTTACCCGGGACATCTTCATATGTAATGACCCCACTTCGGCTTTGCTTGTTAAGACGCTCAACTAACGGACTTTGCGCACGAAAATTAAGTTGTCCCGGGTTAACCTTGCTGGACAGTACTGACAATTCCGGCGTCTTGTATACATTATAATGATACATCGGACGCATGGAATTGGCATTTGAATATATTCTCCGTTTCCTTTCATGATTCATCTTCTATGCCATTGATTTAGTTTGTCAGCCGCGGACCCTTTGCTTCCTCAAACGACAAAATTTTAGCATGGTTTAAATTGAGGGATGATGCAGAGGAGTAACTACAGTTGAAACACGCTGTATCGAAGTCATCAGAAACATTTTACCTCGAGGTATTCGGAGGTTGACTCGTCCGATTATTGTTCAAATTCGATGAGAATGATATTTTTTTTATTATATTTCCGTTTTTGTTGGTCATCAAACATATTTATAACTAGAGTGCCATGGTCATAATATTTGCCGCCCCTCCCAGAGACGCAAGTTTTAAGGAGACATAACTCAGGTAAAAATCAATGAACCATAAAAGGATTTCCTTCGTGCACATCTACCAATTGAGGTGATAACATTGACCAAGTTTCAAAAAGATCCAGCCAGAAACTTGGGAGTTGCGCTCACAAGAAAAGTGGACGTACGTACGTACGTACGGTTGGACGGATTGACAGACGGAGAAGATGACGCCAATATACTTCCGTCTCTGGTGGAGTATAAAATGGGTGGTAGGAAAAGGAAAGAAAATGCCACAAACTAGCAATTTCTCTTCCTTTATTGCCATAGTTCAATGGCTACATGTATATATTTACTTCAAAATAGTTTTTGATAAGAATTGATAATGGCGGGACCAGACTTTCAGTTCGGCTTAAGCATAAATTCGATTCATCCGATTTCAACATAATGAGAGTAACCGGAAGATGTTGATGAAGAGTTTGAGTTTATTAGGGTTTTACGCCGTTTTCAACTACCAGGGTCATATCGCGGCGGCTGGAGCACCTACCCATGGATTCCTGTTGTTTCTCAAACCAGTACTACCAAAACACCCTTACCGAGCCTCCTGCTGCTCGCCTTGATGAAGATAGAATCAATCCCTTCGGCAGAGATATGACTACTTAAGTCATATTGACCAAGCCGGGTAGAATCGACAACCGGCAGATCAATAGTATTTAGTACGATATCCAAAATAAAAAAATATAAAAAAAAACAGCGGAAATAACTGATAAAAAAAGAGAAAGCCTAAATACCGGCATTTCTTTTTTTCTGTCTATGATTTCCATGTAAATCTTGCAATAAGTAACACATACTTATTCACCTTTGGCTAACTTCACATTTGCCATGTTATGGTGACATATTCCCATCTCTGCAAGACATTGTTTCGCATTCCTAGTAGAGAAAGAGCTGGGACACATGGAGAGAAAAGAAAAAATGCTGATAATTAGCAATTTCTCCTTTTCTCCAACAATCTTCTATGATATAACATAAATATGAGCCAGGATCTGGAAAAACGTCCCTTAAGGCATGCGCACAGTCTGATCAGGATCCATGTTGTTCTCTAATAGCTTCTCCGAGACCTGTAGTTACTTAAAGATGGATGCACATTGGACTGCATTTGACAACAGGCTGATCTTGAAACTCAATTTTTGAAAATGCTATAAGGGACATTTTTCCAGACCCTGGCTCCTTTTGACAGTAAGTGTGTCCTCTGCAGCTCCTATCAAATTTGGGCAATTAAAAATTGCACCATTTGGGAAGGATGGAATTAATCAGTTAAACCTTTCCCAAACGAGACATGGTTTTGACTTCCCTAATAGAAAATGCATGGGAAAACATTGAAACAGAAGCAGAAACTGCTGATAACTAGCAGTTTCTTCTTTAGTCTCAATATTTTCTGTGCCATATTTTACACATGTCATATCTTTAATAACATCCATTTTGTCATTTGTGGCCGTTTTTTAGAAGATTACCCTAAAATTTCGTTGTTTGGGTAAGGGTTAACTATAAACCAGCTGTGAAATTTTGAAAATTAGAAAACAGACTAAGATATTACATCATTTAATGAATCAATAACTAAATACATACATTTAATAAGAACTTGGGTCTCTTCATATTAACAGAGGCAAGATGTTCCTAAATTGCTCGACCGAGAGGATTGTTCATCCATGCTTCATAAGGCATTTCAAACTCATAGCCTTATGCAGATACAACATTTTAACATATTCCCAAACAATGACGATTTTTGACTCCCAACAAGATTACAGCTTTGGAAACAGGAAAGCATTGTGGTAAATGAAGAAATTGGTTGGCATAAGCAATTTCTTTAATCTCCACATAGTTTTTCACTCGGCTGGACCAAAATAAATGTAAAATTGACATTGTATTGATTTGAAGTTTCAATAGATCTGCAACATCTTTGAATTTGTCCAAAATCATAATTTTGCTGTCTAAAGATGTCCCACATAAGTAGAGTATAACATACGAGGTGTGTCCATAAAATACGTAGACAGATCCAGAATAATAAGAAATAATTGCATGACCTATTTAAAATTTACACCAGCGTGTGCAGAATTTTAATATGAATATGTGTACCAAATTTTATGAAAATATACGCAACAGCTACAAAAATACACACGGAACAAACAAGTAAAAAGCCATACACGGGGCACTTTGACGTCGTTTACGACGTCGACGTTACAACTTTTCAAAATAATCTCCACCCGCGTTCACGCACTTCTTATGTCTGTGTACCCATTTGGTAAACGTTTCCCGGAACCACTCTTTCTTGTATGACCCTACAGACGGGCGAACAAAGTACTTTAGTTCGTCTAAGTCGGCAAAACATTTGCCTCTCAGATCCGCCTTTAATCGCGGAAAAACTGCAAAGTCCATAGGCGCACAGTCTGGGCTGTAAGGTGCGTGATCGCTTCGCCGAGGTCTTCCCGGTCTAGTCTGGTCACAAATATCTTCCAATCCATCTGTAAACCGTCTATGCCATTTAAACACTAGCGCTCTGGACACGTCAGCATTACCTCGCTGCATAAACTTGAATGTTTTCGTTGGTGTCATGTTCGCACCGACACAGAATTTAATAACGGCGCGTTTTTCTTCCGTCATAGCAGCCAGTTGTTTATTGCTTATACCGTCTCCTGGCAAGTTGTTGACGTTCAAAACTTCCGGAAAAACGTCAAATGACGTCACTGCTGAAGTGAGTGTATTTCCCGCATATTTTTTTTTAAAAAAACTTGCGACAAAAGACTAGTTTTATGGCTTTCTATTTCCAAATATCTGAAGTGCCCCGTGGTAGCATTATGCTGTTGCTATGGTGACGGTTTTGCTTGTACATACTTTCGAAAACAATATAAAATGTAGCAGAAGTATTTAAGAATAAATGGACCTTTAAATTGATAGTGTTTTGGGATCGATAAAACTACTATTTGGTGAAAAACTTTGGTTGTCTACGTATTTTATGGACATACCTCGTACAACACATGATGAGAGAACGCTACACATAAGAGAAAAAATTAAACAAGATTAATCTATTTACAAAAATGTATAATTCTAGGCATACTGAATTTCGCCTACTTTAAATCAAAAGAAAAATCACAGCCCTATGGCTAAGGAGTTTATTGCCTTTTGTAATTGTAGACAGACGGACAATGGACAATCACAACAGCACATCCTTGAGAACTTTGCAATCAATTGAGCCAAAAAGACATAACAATAAACAAAGCGACAGAAGTGGGGTGAAGGCATTCTACTTTTTTTCATTTCAAATCTACACCCCATTTTGTGGGTACTCATTTAAATAATGTCGATAAGAAAATTCCATTGAGTACCGGAACATAGGGTTTGATGAATATTAAATGACATATTGCATTTTGAAAAGCCTTCGCCCCTCTTATCTGTAGGTCTGAATAAAAGTGTATGTAAAGTGTACTTCTATTCCTTAAAATGTTCTAACTTCTAAAAGTCCACATTTTCAATTAGTTGGAAATATATTGCATTAATCCATTACCAAACGACATTTTTTTAGACAGATCCAAATTCAAAGATCATGTTGACAACAATATCAAGTGGATGATATCGTACTTTTTTGTCTAATTGGGTAAAAAACATAGTGAGAAATGAAGAAATTGCATGTCACAAGCAATTTCTTCATTTTCCACAATGTTTTCTATAGCCATTTTCTTGTGGGGAGTCAAAAAGAGTCACTGTGTGGTAATGGGTTAAAAGAGCTAAATAATTCTTAAAGGGGGAATATTACTTAACATCTTGCAAATTTTCCGAGAACTTCGTACAAAAAAATACATACATATTATTAAAATATGGTCTTTAAATTGCACATATGCCAAATCTTAGCTTTCTACCTTGTGTATTGGCTTAGATGTCGACGGATTTAAAACCCCATGATTTTTTGTCCCGGGGATAATATTTACAATAATGGAACATATGGGGTTTTAAATCCATCGACATCCTAGCCAATACACAAGATAGAAAGCTAAGATTTGGCATAGATGCAATTTAAAGGCCATATTTTCATAATACATATTTATTTTGTACGAAGTTCTCGGAAAATTTGCATGATGTTAAGTGTTATTCCCCCTTTAAACAATATCATTTGTACTAAAATTACCAAATATGACAAAGATGTTTTTAGATGCCGCACAAGGTAAAGGCTTTTGAAAACATTGAAAAGTTAAGAAATTACTAGTGACAAGCAGTTTCTTCAAGCAGTTTCTTCGATTCCCAGAATGATTTCCATCTACAAAGACTAAAGATCTCTGAACATGAGCAAGTCTAAAAATTGGTGGTCTAATGTGTTAATTCCTATTTACAGTGTATTGAAGATACATTTTCTGCTTCAAACCAAATTCAAATATACCAGAATATAGCGAGTCATTTTGAGGTGTTCAATGTAAGAAACCGATTAAAAATGAAGTGTTTTGTACAATAATTTTGCACAGGAACAAAATGATGAAAACAGAAATTCCTCAAAATTTTCAATTTCTTCTCTTCTTTTCCATCAAAGGTTTAATGCACAATTATTTTTGTTATACAAACACTATGTGTTGGAGGTTCTTGTAAGAAACTTGACCACTACAGCTTCAAATTATGCTCCTGTAATCTAATAACATTGCCAGAGACAGCACCTCGGAATTAAGAAATAAAGTAATTTGGTTAACAAGCACAGAGCCATTGAAAGTTATCTAAAACAATAATGCAATTTTAACAACTGAATTAACACTGAAAGTTCTGTTTTGAAATGTCCTGAATTTTACAATGACAAAGAAATAACCATACAATGAGAAGAACATCATGGTAAGGTTTTTTATCTATTCATTTGTATCAACTTCAGAAATTGTATTTGTGTCTTATCATGCATGTCAAGTTTCTTTACCTATAAGTTACAACCTATACAAAGAAAGATGTCTGTCAGAAGTCAGGTTCTTTTAAACAAAGGTTGTATGCCGTTGTCCATTTCTTCTGTTTAAAACACTCTGGATCGATCGTAAAAATTCTACAGTATTGATGAAACAGCTTCTGTTTTAAACACTTTGGATCGATTGTAAAGATTCCATGGTATTGATGAAACAGCTTCTGTTTAAAACACTTTGGATCGATCGTAAAGATTCTACGGTATTGATGAAACAGTTTCTATTTAAAACACTCTGGATCGATCGTAAAGATTCTACGGTATTGATGAAACAGCTTCTACATTGTATTTAAAAAACTCTGGATCGATCATAAAGATACTACGGTATTGATGAAACAGCTTCTATTTAAAACACTCTGGATCAATCGTAAAGATTCTATAGTATTGATGAAACAGCTTCTGTTTTAAACACTTTGGATCGATCGTAAAGATTCTACAGTATTGATGAAACAGGTTCTGTTTAAAACATTCTGGATCGATCGTCCCGATTCTACCATATTGATGAAATAGCTTCTATTTTAAACACTCTGGACCGATTGTAAAGATTCTATCGTATTGATGAAACACCTTTATGTAAGACTGCAGATTAAATCTGGATGTGTGTATTCATCAACTGAAGAACTGAAATAAAATAAGAAAAAATAAAGAAGCCAATACATGTTGATCATAATACTGGAGCAATATCCTCTGTTAAATGTATTTCCCATTCAAACCGTAATACAACTTTTTGTGGTCACACTGAAAAGAATGTACTTGTGACTTTGTTAAAGTTCGATTTGGTATAATATTTGACCTTGTTCAATCTGCACGCTCATTCTTAAAGTAATTTAACCCTCTCCAAAACAAGACCAGATTTTGACATGACAGATTTAAAAAGACTTGGGAAAATATTAAGGCAAAAGCAAAAAATGCAGATTATTCGCATTTTTGTTTACCTCAATATCTTCCTTGATATATTGCACACAATTCTTATCCATTTTATTGTCTGCAGCCGCCTTCAAAATGGACCAACCTAAAAGTTTGTGGTTTTGTGACGAGCCCTGGTTTTGATGTCTGTATAACAGTATTAGAAAATTCTGAAGAAAAAAAAACTTTTCCCCCAAAATAAATGCCAATAAACAGCATTTTCTTCTTTTGCCTTGATGTTTTATGAATTATATTCATCAATTCACTTATTTCTGTCTGTCATAATATCAGTTTACTATGCTCATCTACTTTTCTGTACAATTTACAACAGGTTACAGGGTTCTCCGCAGAATATTTTGAAGCCGTAGTGGCATTGGTAAACCTTGAACCACATTATGCTCATGCAAATAATAGTGAAAAAAAAACATAATGGGAAAAGAAGAAATTGCTCAATTTGAGCAATTTCTTCTTTTCCCATAATGTTTTTATACAGAATAATTACATTTTATTTTCATAAGAATGCATTATTTATCACTTTTTGACATGGAATATAGATAGATACAAATCCCCTTATTTGGTGACCTTTTTGATGAAATTAAGCTGTGGGTAGTTTTGAAGCTGTAGGGGGATTGCACTGATTTACATAAAGCTGTAGTGGGGCCGATACAGCTTATTAGGCTGGGGAGAACACTGGGTTATCATATTGATTTTCAGTAAAAGCTGTGGCAGTCATTTTACCTTTTTCTGCTCTGTAAAATCTGTAAACTTATCTTTCTTGCTTCCATTCTTGCTTGTTAACACTAACCTGTAAAAAATATGAATAAATTAAAGCAATTTATGCTGTAGTGGAAGGTATACAACACAATTAAATCCTCTAGGAATATCCCAATATTCTCATCTTTTTTAAAAGTCTAAATGTTGATCTGAGTCTAATCATGCAAACTGATCTTAATATTTTCACACATGTATCACTTACTTTCATTTCTAATCAGACGTTAAATAAAAATTGCTGTGTTCCCGCCAACCCACCGACCCTACATCCTACATTTTTTATTGCCATTTTCCCAAAAAAGACCGTCATGCCAACCGACCCATGAAAATTATCAGGCAAATATAAATTTGCCTTGAAAAATGTCAAAACTAAAATAATGATGTCTAAAATCACCTTAATCAACATCAATTTGTCAATTACTTGTTAGTATTTGAAATGTTTTGGATAGCATATTGATAATTTTTACCGGTAATAAACAAATAGAGAAAAAAAGACTTGCTATTCCAGGGGTTTTCCCCTAAAGAAAGTGACACTGGTTTCCAGCGTCTTCCCCTAAAGAAATAATGCACTTTTTTCCCCAAATAATAAATTTTCCCCAAGATATATTTTCAAAAATCACACTAAAAACCCAAATGAAATAGCAAGGAAATCTTTTCCACAATTTCTGCAGCTTTACAAACTAGCCCTGCTTTTTCTCAAGTCTACTGTAGTGGATATAAGAGGGGTTTTGGCCCATCTAGTGTTCTTTTTCTATATTATACAATTTTCCACAAAACTAGAGCTGCATGTGATTTTTCCCCTTGCTACCAGCGTTCTGTGTCTTCCCCCAATCCTTGCACACACAAAATTCTACTTTCAAGATGCTCATTCTGTTGTCTGCAAGAGCTTCCAAATTGAATCAGGTGCCATTTAGGAAAGGGTTAAGCCGCTGTCAAACTTGAAAAGAGTAAATAATTTGTCGTTTGGAAAATGGGCTTTAAGAGCAATGCTTTTATTATCAAATTGATCTATCATAATGAATTGTCTATCTACAAAAACCTTTCGGTACTGAGATTATCATCTTCACACTGAAAATGGTATGTTTCATAATCATACATTTATTTTTGTTGGGGAAGGAGGGGTTTACGTCAAAATGACAGTTGAACCTGGCGGCTAGGTCCTCAAAAGATCCGTGGATACTACTTTTTCAGAGGGTCAAAAATGGCTTAAAAGCCGGTAAAGACCATAAATGGTCCAAGTCAGTCAATGATATGAGTATCCCGTCAAGATTCACAGAGGAATCATCACTAAATGGGTTATGCATAAGAACTGCGGCCATTTTCCAGTTGGTATAATTTTTACCCGTATGCAGAAGCGAAGCCGAGAATCTTAACTGAAGACTAAATAGTATCGTCGACTTACCATAGTCCGTCACCCGCCATGTATCGTCACCTTTTTTGTTTTGCTACGGCTTACAGTGTGTTTACATTCACGGAGTTGTTTTTCAAGTTAAATTTTATTAAAACAGATATTTAAAGGAAGGAAACTCGTTAAATCTAGAGGGGAGACGAGTGTTTCAGTATGATTTACACGATTATGTAATGCATATGCATTTAGTGTGGCCGGCTTAGGGTGACAGACCATGGGGAGGCGAGGATACTTCATTTATTGCAGGTCATGCAATTATCGAATATCAGGGGTTTAAAATTGAGACATGAAAACATTCCATGTTTTCTTTTTCTAAAGCAATCCAATGCAGCCAAAATAATGTTAAAAATAACCACAGAAAATTTTGGCTAGAATGCACTTTACCGGTACGTCTCCAATACGCATGCTCGGAAAAGAATTTCTGTCCTATCCCATTTTATATGGGTTGGGTTAGGGTTTGGGATGAAATTCAAAATTTATTTAAAAAGACTTTAAGTCAAGAAAAAAGAGCAGGGGGTGTGGGGGACGGCAGTCCCCCATCATTGACTCGGTCGGCACAATCCCTTCAGCCAATCAAAAACGTCGTCAGTCGACCTGCATTCATTCGGTGGAGGTGAAAGCTTCGGTCTTTTTCCTTAAAGCCTTACCAACTTTCAGCATTAATATCTCGACGACTACGCCAAATTATTAAAAATGCGTTGGTAGTTAGAAAGTTTAAATCACATTCTTTAGAGAAAGAGTTTTGTTTGTGAATTTTAGCAATAGATTTTGGAAATATTCTGCCTCAAAATTGGTATCCCGTAACGATAAAGACCGAGGTTGTACCCTCGATGAAAAAATGAAAGTGAGGCTATGACGTCATGCCGACTGATTCAATAAATTAGCCCAAGCACGTAGGCAACGTAAGTATTACTTCCCGTTCCTCGTACCGGTAAAGTGCATTTGTCCCAAAATTTTAGATCTAGTAACTAAATTTGCTTTTAGTTTTGTTAATGCACGCAGTTGATAGGTGATGCTTCGTTTGTTAATGAACATTTTTTCGAATACCGCGGTACCGTAAAAGACGCGGTATGTCCAATCTACAACTTGATCGGTCGAAATTTATTTGGTACGAAACTCCTTTGCTACTGGAAACCAATATAATAGTTTTGAAATATAACTGAGGTATTGAAAGTCCATAGATTTTAACACTTACACCTAGTTCACAACTTTCTCAAAGCCATTTGCACCCTTAGCAGTCGGCGTCCTTAGCAGTCTAGCATTTCTGTTGGTGATTTCCGGTAATGAAGTTGTTGTTCCGTGGGTGTCACACCACTTCATATTATGGAACAGAAATGTTACTCCGTGCAATTTTCATCCATGGTGAATGTCGCCAAAATTGCTGTCGGTATTTGTCAACTAGTGCAGACGAAACAAGATGGCCGCTGATCTGTCATAAATTATCGATTGATACAAGAATGACAGCACGTGAACTAGCATTTGTCGACTTCGCTTAGGTCTTTAGTTAAAATTTAGCTTTGTTGTTGTATTTCTTTAATTCACACACAATTCAAGAGCTTTGTTTATATTGATATTAATTGATCCACTGCTTCTGTCAGGTCATTTTGATAGCGTTTAGGAAGGGAATTATCAGGTAATTGCTGTAAAAATGACGTTAAAAGCGAGGGGGGCACTTGTCCAAAAATGCGAAATTACCCTGCCCCCCCGCCCGAAATTTCAAGGAAACCCTCGGTTTTTTCCATTCAATTAACATTGAAAAAATCAAAGGGTTTCCGACATTTTTGTTTCCGTTTCAATTTCAATCTATAGACGGACGAAAGGCTGCTTCGCAGCCTTTTTTCGCCCGTATTATTTGCCAATTTTCCCTCAGAGTTCGAGTCAAAGTTGGAGGTTCTCTGCGTACACTTTAAGAATGCAATAAATGACAATTTAGACCACTGTAAACTTTCTCATTGTGCTGCTCTATCCTTTATCCCAATTATTAACCAAGAAAAAGGGTACCTCTGAAAACAAGTGTTTTTCGAGGCATAAGCTACCATTATGGCATTGCTATCATAGTGAAACATTACCTTCAGATATCAGACTAATCAAAATGGGCAAAAAGATTTACTCCCTCTGAGTGGTAATAATCGGCCAAAATTCGGGTCCTGGCTCATGGACTAATATAGTTGTTTGAAGCGAACAATTCAAATGGGAGTTTAAAAATACTGTATTGTAAGCGGCAAGAAATGTGACGTCATCAAAATAATTTGACGTCATGAAAGGTATACAATAGGCGTATTCGACTGAACCGTTTGTTGCCTAATTGTTTTTCGTTACTTAACTATTTTCATTCGACTGACAGAATGACGTCATAAAATTAAGTAATTTCTTAACGAAAAAAAAAAAAAATCCGCGTTAAGTATGTCACGTGACAAAACAAGTAGATAAACCTACTAATAATGTAGCTTAAATTCATTTCAATATGGATCTATTGCAATTTTATGGGCAAATTTGATTAAATATTGATAGAATTAAAAGGATATTTAAAGATAAAAACAAGAAAGATTGTGTTTCATTTACGGATGTACGATGAGGTTTCATCGGGTGTTTCCGTTACCGACCAGTAACGAGAAATGCCGACGATGAACATATTTCAAAATGGCGACATTCTCGTTAACTAATTCCATCTTTTGTATTCGACTGAACGAAAATCGTTGACTAATTGTGATGGTCTGCGCAGGTGGGCGGAGCTAAGCGTTACTAAACGAAAATGATGCAGTCGAATACGCCTATAAGGCAATTATATAGTAGTCCGCTTCCGTACCGCGTCTTTTATGATACTGCGGTATTCAAAACAGTGTTCATTTGCGGACGAAGTATCACCTACCAACTGCGTACATTAGCAAAATTAAAAGCAAAATCATTTACTCTGATCATTGGTGATTACTTTTGATAAAATTTCGGTTGCATTTGATTTACTTTAGAAAGAGAAATCGTGGAATGTTTTCATGTCCCCATTCATTTTTGATTTTTCTGGACGCCATTAATTTATGCTTTGTTCTCGATAGGTCGTGCCCCTAAGACTTTGATGATAAATAACTATTTTTACAAATTAAACAAATTCTTTGTACTCTACCTTGTACGAGAGAGTAATGTCTTAACTTTAGTTTGCCATATCTTTTGGGCTGATTAAAAATCGAAATTCTAATTTAACCCACCTTTTCTAGGTCACCTGTCAGCCATCTTGAAATTGACGTCATCTCATAAGGTCGTGTCCTCTGATTGGTTAGTATCACTTAGCTGTTTGGGGTTTCCCAAATTATTGTAATCATTCTAAAAGTTTGCTCCACAGCTAATACGAATGACACGGACCACAGGTATTTGACACTAGTATATGTCTATATTCACTATATGTCTATATATACTTAGTACATTTAAAAACGCAAAGTTTTCAAAGCCTTAAATCATGATGTTATAATATGTTATAAGAAATAAAACAAATGTTATGAATCTCCCACAAGTTTTTAAATGTCAACAGAAAAGATTAGAGTAAGTAATTTTGGATCATTTTACGGCGCCATAGCCAAAGCGTTAAACACGTTGGCGCTGCGTAATTTTCATTCACGTGAAACTCGAGTTAAATTTCAACATGTTTATAAAATTTGCCTATAGGGACACTATAAAAACACGTTTCATCGAAATATTCTCAATTCTATCAGTGTGTCCCGTCTTCTTGAAATTGTGAGGAACCAAGTTTTTGGAACGCAATTGCTTGGTTTTTCAAACTAGGACATTTCACGGCACGTAGGATGCCGTAACTTATCAATAGTACGACTAACGACACGATGGCTAGGTCACATACTGTGGTTACACACTTCTGACCTGTTATGTATCCTATAGAACATGCTTGGAATGACTTGAAGAGATGCGTGTATTCACGTACCCCACCACCCAAATCGTTGCAAAAAACTTCGTATTCCTGTTATTCAAGAGCGGAACAAAATGTCACAAGAGGTTGTATTGCGAGAAAAATCCTTTCTATGCGACGACGATGTAAGGCTTTAATTCAAGCTTTAGGTGGGCACACTTGTTATTAATTGATTTGACCTATCTCAATAAAAATTATCAATTTTTATTCCGACGTGTATTTAAAACATCTTCTATCTTTTGAGTGTATGGGATTAGATAAATCAACGAAATTAAACCGGTATTACGTAGCCTTTGCTTGTCATTTCCATTCTATAAGCGAACGAAGTATCTCTGCGGATTTAAATGTACTCAGTATAGAACACTAAATAGAGTAAAGGTAAATAACGGGGGGTCAACAGGCATGCTAAACAATCAACTCAAACCGAAGTAAAAGTCGACCAGATCGAGAATTTCCCTTCGCAGTCGCAAAGTCGAATGTTTTTTCTAGCAGATAAAACTTTTTATTTGAAGAAAATCCGTCAACTAACCGATATATGGCTCCCGATTTCCCAAAATCAACAATAAAATTCACCGTTGCAGATTTGGACGTCCATTAGAAAGACTCTGTCAGAGGCCTAACCTGGTCCGTTTTCACATAAATAACCGTTTACCAACCTAAACATCAATAGCTATCGACAAACTGTCTCGCAGAGGAAAAGAAAACAACCGTGTCTATCGATAGCTGTTGATGTTTAGGTTGGTAAACGGTTATTTATGTGGAAACCGACCAGGTAAGGCCTCTGATAGCGTCTTTCAAATGGACGTCGAAAACTGCAATGGTGAATTTTATTGTTGATTTTGGGAAATCGGGAGCCATATATCGGTTATTTGACGGATTTTCTTCAAATAAAAAGTATTATCTGCTAGAAAAACCATTTGACTTTGCGACTGCAAAGAGAAATTCTCGATCTGGTCGACTTTTACTTCAGTTTGAGTTGATTGTTTAGCATGCCTATTGACCCCCGTTATTTACCTTTACTCTATTTAGTGTTCTATATAGACATATAGTGAATATAGACATATAGTGTCAAATACCTGTGACACGGACAAAGATTTCTGAATAAAACTTGCGTGTTTGTCTATCTTTTTCTTTTACAAACTAAAGTATCAATGAAAATGAAATGTAGGATCTTGAATTAAAGGGTACGCTCCAGTGTCAAATGTTTCTACTAGTATCTGACAATGAGCAAGAACATGAAATGAATTAATATGATCTGATGATATAAAATGAGATACAATTAGAGTGAAAACATGAGAAAACATGGGAAAATATGAGAATGATAGTCTCAATATGCACTGTTACCCTTGATTGATAAATTGTTATAGATTTCACAGGTGAATAAAATTTAATATTCTTACCTCAGAATAAATCAGGATATTAAAAATGTAAATAGACTTAGTATTTCTTGGAGCTTTTAAAAAATCTATTCGGCACAATGAGGGCAAAAGAAATCCCCATGTCTACGGACTACAGCCACAGGTGTGCAAAATTTAAGATGTGTCTAATGTCCACATTTCACACATTCAGCCCACTTCAAAATCACTAGATAGTCACACTCTCTCATGGCAGGGGGGGGGGGGGTTACAAACGCAACAGCATTCGCTTTCTTCTTCTGATGTTGATGGGGTGTGTTCTATGTTCATTTGGAGTCCACTTGTAGATGGTTGAGGTGATTTATCTCTTTCTCTTTTCCCGTTAGTCTTATTTTCTCCTGTTTTCCTTTTACCAATATCTTTTTCTTTGTTACTTTTGTCTTTCTTTTGACTGCATATACTTTGTTCTCTACTATTTTTTTTCTCGTACTGACGCATGATCTCTATATTACTGTCTTCAGTCAAGGCTCCCCCCTAGCGAAGGACGTCTCCTTTTTGATTAAGATGGTGCAGTATCATTCACTTCAGGCTTTCTAGCAGATTATTCCATTCTTTTTTGGAGAAATTCGGTAACTTTTTCTTTCTGTTGTATTACTACTCTTTTCTGTTGTGTCGGGAATGACCGGGAAGATATGATTTTTTCTTCAGGAACTATATCGGGTTTATAGGGGCTAATTCCAGTCTTTTTTAAGGAACTAAGTATATTTGTGGGAGTCATGATTTTTTAATAAGCCATGCAGGCTATTTCGCACCTGTTATATTTAAATATGATCTCTCCTCGTTGTCTAGCCATCCATACGCTACATTCATAATAATATGCCGACTTAAACGGACCAAAACAACCGACATCTAACGGCTGCAGCACATGGTAAGTGTGGGGTGGAAGTACAAATAGAAATTATATTTTATTTTCTTTGGCCCATTCATTTATGTCCAAGCTAACATGTGAGGCATTTTCTTTGGCCCATTTTATTATGTCCAAGCTAACATGTCAGGCATGGTCATCATAAATTAGCAGGATTTGATCATCAGTTTGTAGACCTGCTTGTACATACTTCAAAAAGTGGTATTGTAGGTAATTTTTGAAAACATGTTTATTGGACCACCCTGTCTCAGTGAGTGCCACACCTGTGCCAGGAAGGGCTCCTTACAACAGTTCTGGGTTTATACGTTTGCCTTTAAGTACCGGATCAGATATGAATCATGCAAAATCGAAATTTCACTCCACATGGAGGTCAACAGATTTTAATGAAAATTTACACTTAGGAAGGCCATTTGGTTTGTATTCCAACCCTAAAGTGGTTTTTATGTTGGTTTCCGTAAAATTGAGAAAATCGAGTTTCTATACTGAAACTGGTCATTGCCGAAAACCCGACTTTAAGCTGTAAGTCTACGGGAAAAAATGCAGCAGATGAGATGGGTATTGTAATATATACGAAAATGAAGATGAACTTTCCATCTAAGTTTCCCATTAAAAAAAAACCTTATGCAAAATGAGTGTGCATTGAAATTATAACGTTTTTGCGAGGGTACTGTACCGGTTGTTTTGGTATTTGGCTTTGTATATAGCATAAACAGACACGCGGGGAACCAGTATGTTTTGATTGTTGCTAAGCGTTGCATCATGTGATCCTCATGTGATTATTTGACCCGCTTAAAATACCAAATTCCAAATTTTATTTGTATTATAAGGCCAACGGCCCATACACATATACAAACATTTAACAATACAAACAAATTATGTGTAAGTGTACTAAATGTAACACATGTGAAATAACAACATTTGAAAAATTCATGAATCTGACAAAAAATCAATCAAACTACATGTATAAGATACATCGAGTTAGCGATATCTGGAGATGGACACATAAATACTAAATGATTATTTTGGTTTTGGAGAGGCCTAGTGTATTAAATATGACGTTATAACTCTTGTGATTCCAAGTATTTTTTTCTTTTTTCTAAAGCATAAAAAATAAACATAGCTAGGTTTCTAATAGTAGTTTCATTCTTTGATGACATGAGCTTATAGAATGATATTTCGTTTAATACATCTGTGTACTTTGAATCAATATAATCTTTTCTCAAATCTTCATAAAGCGGGCATATTAATACAAAATGCAATTCATCCTCAACATGTGAGTCGCAATAGATACAAAAACGATACTCTCTGCTTATACCATAATGTCTCCCCTTTTCGACCATAAGTGGGTGTGAAGCACTTCTAAATGAACAGAGACATGATCTAAATTTTTTCACATCGATAATTGAAAGATATAATTCCTGACCAAACGAAATTTTGAAGCCACGATAATGATTTAATTTTGTATTTTCAAAGCACCTAGCTCTCCATTCTTGTATATATTGGTCTTTCAACCGTTGAACATATTGAAATAAAAACATCTTCTCATTTCTGACACTTTGATTTGCCCAAATTTGGCCTAAACCATTTCTGCATAGGTGCAGACGTAAACTGGAAACCCAATTTTGATATCCTAGACTATCATAATGTAAAAGCATATTATAACAAAGTTTGACAAATCTGTTGTCTGGCATATTCAGAATACGAAGCCAGTATTTAATTACTCTTTTAGATGACAATATCCTTAATGGATATCTACCGATATCGCCCAAAATTGACTGATTGCATGATTTAAAACTAACATTCAGGAGACGTTTACACGCGTAAATTTGCACTTTTTCGACACAATCCATACTTTGTAAACCCCAAAGCTCAGATCCGTATAACATAATTGGAGTGATTTTTGCATCGAAAATTTTAAAGAAAGATGATACAGGAATATGCGGCATGTTATCAAATGATTTAAAAACATACATTAATACTTTCTTAGCTTTGAGTGATGCAGTTTCTGCCATCTTATATAAAGATAGTCTGTTAGTAAAGTCAATACCCACATACAAAAACCGAGGGACAATTTCAATGTTTTTGCCGTCATATGTCCAATGCTCTTTATTGGATAATAAGCTACCCTTTTTAAACACAACAATTTTAGTTTTGTCTAGATTTACTTTTAACCTGTAATTTTTACAAAAAGTTTTCAAAATATCTAATTCTTTTTGTAAACCTCGTACTGTGTCTGAAATTAAACCTATGTCATCAGCAAACATTAACATGAATATTTCTGTAAACGAAGGAAACAATTGTATGCCTCTAACATCATTATTAGCCATAACCTCATCCAGTTCGTTGATAAAAAGAGAAAATAGAGCAGGACTTAAGGGACAGCCCTGTCTAAGGCCCATAGGACATGAAAATATGTCACTTAAAGCAGATTCAGTTCTGACACATGCTTTTACATCACTATATATAGCTTTGATTGCTTTGAACAAATTTCCACCTATACCTTTTTTCAACAGAACATTAAAAAGCAATGGACGGCTAACAGAGTCGAACGCCTTCTCAAAGTCAATGAAAGCAACATATACTGCTTTTCTATTCCTAGAAAGATATTTAGATATTACTGAGTAGATGGCAAAAGCGTTATCAATAGTACTATAATTTGACCGAAAACCAGCCTGAGACTCTGTTAGACGTTCGTATGCTTCGACAAAAAATGTTAAACGTTTGGTCAATATACTTATATATAATTTACTTATTATTTCCATAAGGGCAATTCCCCTATAGTTAGACGGCTCGTTTACATTACCCTTTTTATGTATCGGTACTAATAAGATTTTTGACCAATTTGTTGGAAATTCTCCATTTGCGAACAATCTATTGAATAATAGTTTAACAAAAGGAAGTATTGTATTTATACCGTGCTTCAAATGTTTTGGTGTGATATCCCCAGAACATGCTTTATTTACATTAAAAGAATTCATACACGTTAATATCTCTTCATCAGTAATTTCACAATTAAAAATTTCACTTGTTTCTTCATCAATAAAAACATCCTCTTCAATTTGAATATGGTCTTCAGCAGCAGCATCATTTTTGCCTAACAAATTTTTGAAATGGTTGAACCAGTCGTTTACGGAAAGAGTTGACGTAGTTTTCGGTTTGCCAGTAAGTTTACGGACCTCATTCCAAAAACTCTTACTGTTTTCAGTATTATTTTCTAAATTTGATATCTGTCTTTTCTGATATGTATACTTTTTCGATTTGCAAGTTGATTTATACGTGGATTTGTGTTGTAGATACACTTGTAAATAATTTTCACTTTTACTTGCTCGAAAGCGTTTCAAATGAACCCTAGCTAGTTTTTTGAGTTTAACACATTCATTATCAAACCAGATATTTTTCGAACCATTATCTCTTGTATTCCTACCTGGTTTTTTGAAAGTTATCGAGCTGTCGAGAATTAAATTTTCCAACTCTTGAAGTATTTGATCAATATTGATACTTTGGTCAAATAACATATTTGAAAAATAGTCAAGTTTACCTTCATTTATCTGACTATTTAGAACTTCAATAAAACGATCCGCATTGTTTTGATTTATGTTATAATATGTACCAGTATCTTTATGTAAGGTTTTATATTCATCTTGAATGACACGAATATCACGTACCTTCAAGACAATAGGCATATGTGTACTTTCTGGACACGACAAGACTTTAAAGTCATAAATGATATCTAGTAGTTCATTTGAAAGTACAAAATAATCGATAACGCTACAACCAGTATGACTCATAAATGTAAAATGACCTTGGCCGGAATCACTTCCAAAACGACCATTTATGATTGAACATGAATGTGTTTTACAAAATTCAAGTAATTGTCGGCCAAACTTATTGACTTTGGTATCTACATTTAATCTTTTCGGTATATCAACTGTGTCAATTAGGTTATCTATATCCTCTAGACAAGGAATATTTCCGTCAATCTGTATTGAATCGTTTAGATTTCCGGTTCGTGCATTTAAATCACCATTTAAAATAAATTGGTATCCGGATAAATTCTTATCTACTAAAAGTTGTTCAATAAGATTCGGCCCGTTTGATTCAAAATTTGCATAAAATGGTGAACCATCCGGTGGTAAATAAACTGCTAAATATAAACAATTTTGACGCGTATCCATCAGTTTCTTGTCAAATATTAAAATAACACCATACGTTATATCATTACAAATTCTCTTGACATATTTACTGAAACTAATATTTACTAAGACGACTAAACCACCCATTGGTCTTCCACCACAACTCGATTTTACAGCTTTACACGTAAAGGATATATGATTAGGAAAAAACATAGCATGATCAAAACAAATCACTCGGAATGATTCGGTCAAAATGGAGACGAGCAAGTATCAGATGTCTCATTATTTTTCTGGGTCTTGCGGAATTTTCTCGAAATTTACCAATGAAACAGATTTAACAAAAATCGGATTATGTAAGAGGGATGTATCTTACCACCGGCACAGATGTCGTTTAACGGCGGAAGACGCGAACTCAGAAGGAAAGTTGCAGCTGAGAAGGGCTGGTTTTTTCTTTGACTTTCCGGGAGCAGACGATCTAACTATCTGCCCTAAACACAGGTAAAAGCATCTGATTGTCGTAATTAAATTGCATTTTCACATTGGTTACTCAAATAGAAAGTACGATTTGCTTAATTTGTAAATAAACACGTTAAACGTGTGGGGATACACAAAAGTATCATCCAGTATCCAAACTTTACATCCTCTACTTCAATGCTTCATATCAATTATTCTCATCAATATCTGTCTTGAAATGGCTCATGGTAAATTACCTGGCAGAGCACCCTAGTTAATTGATAGTGATGATCTGCCAGACAGGTCATTTATCATGAGCAGTGGCGGATCCAGGATTTTAGTGAAGGGGTGGTTGGTTTTACAAAAAGGAGATTCGTTTTACAAGGTTTGAGTGATTTTCTGCATGAAAATAAAATAATCGGGCTACATGGCATTTGGTGGAAGGGGGGATGTAGTTTTAAGGGAACCAGTTTTAACCCCCGATATCCTCTTGGTTCTACCGCTGCCGAGCTATAGATTAAGAGAACATATTTATTGATTCAATTAGGTAGATCTGAACACATGTATTAAAAGTATGCCGCTATCAGTAGATCACTGTAACTTTTAAATCACAGTTTGCTGCTCTTTACAGTTACCTTTGTGATCGGGGCTTGTGTGATTAAGTTGTTGCGCACACACCTTTTTGAACATTAAGAGTACAAAGTTCTTCTTGTTTTGGTATAGAACCCCTTTTCCGTCTTGACTATTCTGTGTTATTGTTTGGTTTTAATTTTTCCTAAAGCTGTGAGTAAGTATTGGCAAGGACACAAATATCGAAATTAATGATCTCACCGTTCAAAATGCTTAATCATATAGATCTCTATAAAGGTGTTAAAGCTGTTACTATTGCCCTGGACAACAGATTCATTGCTTAATAAACCCTTTCTTACAATTTACTAAAGCAGTGACATATCCAGGATGTTTGTCAATGGGTGGGGCTATTTGAACATACAAATAGGCCAAGGGAAGTTCATTTTCCTAATAGTACACAATTTTGACAGACTTTCTGCATAAAAATTAAATATTTAGGCTACTGAGGAGGGTTGGTTTGAACCCGCTTCCCCCTTCCCAACCCCCTCTGGATCCGCCACTGCAAAGCATACATTAACTCATTCCCACACATTGACATTTTTTGACACCCCATTAGACAAAGACTTTGGAGGACATTAAAAGGAAATTGAAGAAATTCCATCTGACAAGCAATGTTTTTATTTTGGATTTTCCCATAATGTTTTCTTCTCAGAGATCCTAAAATGTAATTTTCCATTTGCTTGAAATTGTTGTCTGCAATATCTTTGAATTTAGATCTGTCGACTCGACATTTTGTCAACAACTGGTAAAGGGTAAAAACCCCAGTTATAGTAATTAAATAATCTATTATCACCAAATAATATCAAATACTTATTCCTGGAATATGTTGAATTGGATGTAAATAGGTGATCAGATCATTATTTGTGTATCATTATAGATGCATGGAAGGTTTATTCAACCGACAGTTAAAATCATGTCAACATCCCAATCACACTGGCAAGATGAGAGTATCTCAAGCATTTACCTTGAAGTGGAGTGCACGCCTTTATAGAGAGATGAAAATGCTTATTCCAGTTGGTACAGGTAAAGTAAATTCATGGTATAATTTTATTAATAAGTTATTGAAGTTAAAGAAGAAAATACTGCAAATTATTCTCCTTTTGCATCAATATTCTACGTGTTTTTTTTTATATATCTTTGCCGTTTGGTAAAATTTAAAAGTAAAGTCAAACAATTATTTAACCTTTTCGAATTTAAATATGATTTAAGACAAACTATGATAATAATGTTTTTTTGAAATACTAGTCATAATTAAAGGTGATTAAGATGACAAAGTGGATGCAAATGAGTCGGTATTTGTGTACAGTAAAACATTGAAAACACTCAGGGAAAATGTGAAAATACCCCTTTTCCTTCAATAATCACAGAGTTTCTCTCCTTTCGAAATATATACTATAGTTGCCGCAGTGTCCTTCCGTCCATCTGTCCGCTTGTCCTTCAGTCTGTCCATCCACAGCCAGATCTCAGCATCCCATGTACCAAATACAATGAAAGTTGGCCATTTCTTGTGGGTATCAAATTTAATATAGACAAGAAATGTTAGAAGGAAATGTTATACAATCATTTTCTCCTGAACCGTTTGGCCTAAAACTTTGTAATTTTGTGTGTAGAATTGTCTTAATGCCCTCTACCAAAATGTGCTAATTCATTGTGATATAAGGAAAATTGGCCCTATGTTGTGGGTATTGAATTTCATGAAGAAACCAAGAAGGAAATCTTGCACAATGTTTTTCTCCTGAACCATTTGGCCCGGAACTTTGAAATTTAGTGTGTAGGATCTTCTCAATGCCCTCTACCAAGACACTTTAAATTATTGTGATACAAGCAAAATTGGCCCTATGTTTTTGGCATTGAATTTCATAAAGAGTCAAAGAAGGAAATATTTTACAATCATTTTCTCCTGAATCTTTTGGCCTAGAGATTTGAAATTTTGTGTGTTGAATCTTCTCAATGCTCTCTAGCAACTTACTTTAAATAATTGTGATGCAAGGAAAATCGGCCCTTTGTTGTGGGTATTGAATTTCATTGTAGAGACAAAGAATGAAATCTCTTATAATTTTTTTCTTCTGAACCGCTGGGCCTAGATTTTTTTAAAATTGTGTGTAGACTCATCTCAAGGCCCTCTACAAACACACTTTAAATTATTGTGCTACAAGGAGAATTGGCCCTATGTTGTGGGCATCAAAGAGACAAAGAAAGAAATCTTGTATAATCTTCTTCTGAACTGTTAGGCATATGGCTTTCAAATTTTGTGTGTAGATTTGTCTCAAGGCCAATTACTGAAATGATTCTAATAAATGTTCTACAAGGAAAATTGGCCCTTTGTGGTTGGTATCAAATTTCTTATATAGAGACAGAGAAGGAAATCTTTTAAAATCTTCTCTGCCTGAACCGTTTGGTCTTATGCTTCGTTAATTTGTGTGTAGAATTGTCTCATAATGATACAGTCTTCTCCAATTCTGTATGTCAGAGATCCTTAATTAATAGAAATGTGCAAATGTTTGAATTGTTTTCTGCTATCAAAGTTGTCCACAAATTATGTTTGTCAGATGAGACAATTAAAAGATATCATCAAGGTGTTCCCTAAGGTGAGCGATATAGGCCATCTTCCACATTGCCCCTCTTGTTTCATGTATTATAAATTTCATTTGAAAATCAACAAAGAGGGGAAAAAATGTGAGAAAAGCACATTAGCAACTTTCTCTCATATTTGTTTCTCTGAGGAAGATTTGAATATTTTTCTTTTACAGGAATCTGCAGAAGATGCTATGACATAGAGAAAAAGAAAGATCTTTATGATGAAGATGAAAATGCTAAATCGGTAAATTTTTAATTATTTCATAACTGAGATTTTTGGTAGAAAGTCTTCTTGTGTCCTTGTATCATTTTTATACCCCCGCAAAACGAATCTATTAGGAGGAATTCTGGAATCAACCTGTCTGTCTGTCCATCTGTCTGTCCCCCTGTGTACAAAATACTTTTCTGGGGCATATCTTCTAAACCATAAGTACTAGCAACTTCAAACTTTGTATACTCAAGCAGAGTTATCCATTGACTTTTTCGCGAGTGGTCATTATGTCCCTTTGGTCTTCAAATTAGGGTGTCTAACCTTTTTATCTACTCAAACAAATGAGGAAACAGGTATATTCACATGTCCTGAAATAGGGTGTTTGCTATAGTTCTGAGCATTTAGTTCCTTACAAGAACATCTTCTTGTCGGTAAACATTCTTATGCCCTTGAGCGCGAGTCAACATATGACTGTATTAAAAGACAATGGGCAAGTATTAAAAGACAATGGGCAAGTATGTGTAATGAAGTGTCAATCACATGAAAACCTGTTATTTCTGCTACGACCATAGAAATCACCAATTCAACATGCCTGCCAATGGGTTGGGCTTTGAAAAAAAAAACAAAAACAAGTCAATACGACGATTTTCTCAATCTGTCAAGGATTTCCTCCTTAAAAAAAATTGAAGAAGGACAACAAACTAGAAAGAAAGCAAATTTAAACGATGTTATGAGAGAAATGAGGGAATCTAGAACACCCAATGGTGATAGAGTTTTCCCACTGAAAGAATGTCTCACATCATCTCAAATTAACTCTTACTTTTCGAAGTTAACGTTTCTAAAGACAAAGAAGAAAGGCAAGCTGGAAGTAGATTCAGAAGAAATCAATACTGACTTAGTGGCTTTACTTTCTGCTTTAGAAGAGAAAACTGTAATTGAACAGCTTCAAGAGACCGGATTGATTTAAACATCACATCCAACAACGACTGAACTTTGTGCTAACCTGTGCATGCTACTTCAAAACATGTAGTCTTGCAAATTGTAATAGAGTCAAATGTGATATCAATAATACAGTGGATACTCACATGATACAACAGTTTCGGAAAGTCTTCAACGTTTTTGTTATACATGACTGATTTCAATTCAGTTTGAAGCAGATAAGGTGAACAAACATGACACATTTGTCATTAGATAGAATCGGTGGATTTTTGAAAAATCAGCTGATAAAAATATTGAAGACCAACAAAAGTTTTGTTTGATCTTCATTTATTTTTTTTTGCATTTGATTTTTCAAAAATCCATCACGCGCAGCTTATTCCTAGCATTTCCCCACCTTCTCTGTTTCAAACCAAATTCAAAATTGATCAAGTATTAACAAAAATATTGATTAACCACCATGAGTAATGCGTGTGCCTATCAAACGACTAAAGAATCTCAGACATCAGATAGCTTAGAAATTTTGTTTAAGCCTACTCTCATTGTATTATAGCTATACCTGAAATGTGTTGGAATGTAGAAAAAAAGACAACAATGGTATTTGGGACAGGCGTTGTGTACATGCAACCTGATCCAGATCTACATTGTTTTCTTATATCTTCTATACATTTAGGAGCAGTGCATGAAATGATAATGTATGGTATAGCCTATAATGGATAGTAAGATGGTTAAAACATATATTGGATGATCATTTTATTTTCTGCCCGAGGAATACTCAACCATCATCATGACAATTTGAGTGGACTCAAACATTTTGTCTAATCAACAATTACGACTCGTAAGAGTATAGTCTTTGGATGATTTTAAAGCAAATAAAAAAGTTAATATTTGAATACGAACCAGGATCTGGAAAAAAACGTTCTTTAAGGCTTTTGAGCCTAACATGGTTCAAGATCAGCCTGCGTATACACGCAGTCCGATCAGGAACTATGTTCGTCTCCAAAGGGTTCTTCTCCAATTGTAGTGAGCTTAACATAGAAACATGAATCCCTTTCAGACTACACTTGGACACAGATTGATCATGAAATATTTCTGTCTAAAATGCTATAAGGGACCCTTATCCAGATCCTGGCTCATATATTTGTGTGATTATTTTTCTTAACCCTTTCTCAATCGACAAAATTTCAGGGTGCTCCAATTTGAAAGCTGCTGCAAACGACAATGAATGAATGAATGAATGGAGTTTTAAGGCCCGTCGACAACTAAGGTCATATTGGGCGCACTCACGTTACCTCACTACAAGATGTATTAGGATATGTATTAGTTACATAAACATCTAGAGGGGATATTATAAAAATACAATATTCTATACAACAGATAAAATTCTAAGCAAAATAACAACACACCATGAATAATCCGACGTGAGCACGAAAGGACATGGGCTCCTCCCAGATCAGAGAATACCCATGTCCGAGTCCACCCGACCGGAGAATCCACAGATCATCTAAATAAATCAAACTTAACTGAAATTAAACAGATAAAAATACAACATAGAGCATAAAATAATAATAGACCATGAATAATCCGACGTGAGCACGAAAGGACATGGGCTTCTCCCAGATCAGAGAACACCCATGTCCGAGTCCACCCGACCGGAAAATCCACAAGGCATATAACTGATAAAGCACAACCGAAGTGAAAAGGATAAAATACCATGCGAAATCTAGGGAAACAATGTACCATGAATAATCCGACGTGAGCACGAATAGACATGGGCTCCTCCCAGATCAGAGAACACCCATGTCCGAGTCCACCCGACCGGAAAATCCATAGAACATAAAAATATCACAGATAAAATATCACAGCTAAATCTTTTTAAAGAGATTACACTCTTTCAGAAAGTTAAAAATTGATTCAGGCCTTACAGTTTCAAACAATGTTTTCAAACTGTCGACATTAAAGTGCCTGTTTCTTATGATGGCTAGATCTACACAATCTATGAGTAGATGCTGAACAGTTAGTGCCTCGTTACAAGGAATACATTGAGGCTTTTCCTCGTTTTTTAATAAGTACGAATGGGTCAAATGTGTGTGACCAATTCGTAGTCGGGCCAAAACTAACTCCTCGCGGCGCTCAGATCGAAAACCTGGCAGCCAGTCACCAAGTGCGGGCTTTATTGAAAACAATTTATTTTGATGATTGGCCTCGTCGCTCCAACAGTTCTGCCATACATTTTGAATAAAATTATGAATGAGAGGTTTAAAATCAGTAAAAGGAACTTTAAAAGGTAAAATATCCAGTGACAACGCCTCCTTGGCAGCTTTATCTGCCTCTTCGTTGCCACGTAGACCGCAATGGCTTGGAAGCCAGCAAAAGAGAATATCAGTATCTTCATCAGAAGCATACAAACGAGAAAGCTTCTCAAGAAGTTTTACAATAATAGGATTGTCCGTTTTTTCGTGCTCGAGCGCTTGCATACAGGATAAAGAGTCTGTAAAAATAATGTAGCGCCAATAGCCGTTTTCAATGATGTGCTCGAGCGCAAGGTCAATAGCCTTGAGCTCGGCAGAGAAAATAGACGAATTATCGGGCAAACGATACTGATATTTAAAGCCATCTAAAATGGCAGCAGAAGCAACTTTTTCTTCGCTTTTAGAACCATCGGTATAAATTTGCAAATGAAGCATGTGTTTCTCTTGTACTTCAAGAAATTTATTTTTAAATACTAAAGGATCAGTTTCCGACTTTTTCGTTGAAGCAAGGTCATAAATAAAGGTGGGACTTTTAAACGTCCACAAAGGTACGTTTGGAACTTTATGTTCGGCCACGTCATCTAGATAAAAATCTAGAGAATTTACATCTGCCTTACAACGTAAACTAAAAGGAGGTATAACTGATTCCTTCTTATTGAATTCCTCTTCATAGAGAGGCTCAAATACAACGTCATAGGTAGGATTATCTGGGTTAGATTTAAGTTTTAAATAATAATCCATTGATAATTTCTTTCTACGTAAATTCAAAGATGGCTCATTTGCTTCCGCATAAAGACTATTAATGGGCGATGTTTTAAATGCACCCAGCGCAATACGTAAACCTTGATTATGAATAGAATCAAGCTTGCGCAAGTAGGATTGACGGGCGGATCCGTAAACAACACAACCATAGTCTAATTTAGATCTCACAAGAGATCTATAAAGACGTAATAAAACTTTTTTGTCTGCTCCCCAGTCCATACTGGAGACGACACGTAAAAGATTTAGAGCTTTCTTACATTTATTGCCCAAATATTCAATGTGCGGGATGAACGATAATTTAGAGTCAAATAAAAGACCAAGGAACTTAAATTCTGGGACAACTTCGATACGGATCCCGTCCAAAGTGAGTTCTGGATCGGGATGGAGTTTTCTCGATTTACAGAAATGCATACATTTTGTCTTGGTTTTAGAAAATTTAAAACCATTTTCATTTGACCATTTACTCAGGTTGTTTAGAACCTGCTGTAACTATCGTTCGATGGTATGCATATGTTTTGAGCGATAACAAATACAAAAGTCATCAACGTAAAGGAAATATTCAATACCAGGGCAAGTAGCCTTAATTATATTGTTGATCTTAACACTGAAAAGTGTAACGGAAAGAATAGAGCCCTGGGGAACACCCATCTCCTGTTCGTGAGGATCAGAGAGCGTATCTCCAACCCTGACTCTAAATTGCCGTTCATCCAAAAATGCAGAAATGAAATAAGCAAGGCGACCTCGTACACCGAAATCATAGAGGTCATTCATAATTCCGTACTTCCAAGTGGTGTCATATGCACTCTCTAAATCAAAAAAGACTGAAACAACGTGTTCCTTCTTGATAAAAGCTTCTCTGATAAAGGTTTCGAAGCGGACTAAATGATCGAGGGTGCTTCTTTGTTTACGAAAGCCACTTTGGGCTGACGTTATAAGCTTATTTTTCTCAAGAAACCACACGAGACGGTCGTTGACCATTCTCTCCATGGTCTTGCAAACGCAACTTGTTAAGGCTATGGGCCGGTAATTAGAAGGATTATCGGAATCTTTACCAGGTTTGGGTATTGGAATGACAATAGCTTCCCGCGCCGAGGCTGGAAGTATTCCTGTTTTCCAAACACTGTTAAAGATATCGAGTAAACACTGAAGGGATTGGTGCGGTAAATGTTTCAAAAACTGATAGTGGATGTCATCACATCCGACTGCAGTATCATGGCATTTCTTAAGAGCTGTTTTAAGCTCCTTAAGAGTAAATTCTTTATTATAATGCTCAGTATTTTTGGATTTAAAATTCAATTTAACTTTTTCTTTTTGTTCTTGATGTTTCTGAAATTCTGGTGAATAATTAGAAGACGAGGACTTCTTTGCAAAAGTATCTGCTAAAACATTTGCAATGTCTGGCTTAGATGAAACAACGCCATTGTCAGTATTCAAATGCCCAACACTGAGCGAAGAGTTCTTGCCACTAATTTTTCGTACCATATCCCAAGTCTTTTTGACAGACGATCTAGAATTTAATCTAGATACATACTGTCTCCAAGACGTACGTTTACTGCGTTTAATTGTGCACCGTGCCCTCGCACGTGCAACTTTAAACTTCATTAGATTTTCCTTAGTCGGCCTTAGATCAAACTCTCTAAGAACCGATTTTTGCTTTGCTACAGCCTTCTTGCAATCATCATTAAACCATGGCTTATTTGGATGTTTAGGGTTTTTAGATGTTCTTGGAATTGCCTTTTCTGCAGATGCATATATCAGGGAAGTAAATAATTCTGCAGGATTCTCACAATCTTCAAAAGCTTGAGGTGTAACGGACTGTTCACATACAGTTTTGAACAAGTCCCAGTTTGCTTTATGGAGTTTCCAACGTTGTGGTCGCTCCTGAACTGATGGCCCAATTTCCGAAATAAGAATCGGAAAATGGTCACTGCCATGCAGGTCTTCATCAACTTTCCAGTTAAAATCTGGAAAAATCTGAGGACTGCAAATTGTCAAGTCTAGTGATGAATATGAACCAGTAGCAGGATGTAGATAAGTAGATGATTTATCATTTAGAAGAGAAAGATCATGTCTTGAAATGAAGTCTTCGACTATATGACCCTTGTTGTCTGTATTTGAACATCCCCACATAGTATGGTGAGAATTAAAATGCAAACGACAAAATTTAGATTGGAAAACTCTGGATTTGGGTTAAATATAGTATAGAAAATATTGAGGCAAATGGAAAAATTGCTGCATATTAGCAGTTTCTTCTTTTACCCATATGTTTTCCCAAGCCTATTTATTCTATTAGGGACGTCAAAACCAGGTCTTATTTGGGAAGGGGTTAAGGACATCAAATTCAGTTCTTGTTCTGCTAAAAGTTGAAATGTTTTACAATCTGATTTAAATCTAGTGTTTTTATGCTCCCCGAAAAAAATTCTGGGGAGCATATAGTCGCCACGCTGTCCGTCCGTCCGTCTGTGTGTCCGTCCGTCCACAGCCAGATCTCAGCAACCCTTGGACCAAATTCAATGAAACTTCACATGCCAACTCCCTGGGATAATCATAATACCTAGATACCCTTCTCTCCGTTTCTTAATTTAAGGTTGCGTCATGTTAAAATGGGCCTTAGTGTAAAAATGAGTTTTTCTCTCTAATTTCTCTTCATCTAATGGGCAGAATTTAATGAAATTTTGTACCTATGCAATAAATAGTATGTTCTAGACCATATTCTATAAAGTGTGTACAAAAAATCTGTCGTGGGAAAGGGGGCTTAATGTATGATTTTTATTTTGTGACAAACACTTATTCGAGGAGCATAATCCGTCTATGACGGCTCTTGTTTAACCATTACCAGATGGCAAAATTTTGGACTGTGTCAATTTGAAAGAAGTTGTAGAAGAAAATTTCAGATGAATGAAATTTAATCTTTTTTTTGTCTTTTTGTGTAGAAAACATACTAGGAAATGAAGAAATTGCTTGTCTCAAGCAATTTATTTATTTTCCACAATGTTTTCCAAATCGTATTTAGGGGAGTCAAAATGAGTCATTGAGTGGTAATTGGTTAATTACAGTTACATCTGACAAACACCAGTAGAGGTGGTCTGCAATGACACTTTCTTTTGGCAAATCAAATTAAACCTTTAATGAAATTTGAAAGAGACTAAATCCGTAAACAAGACCATGTGTACATCATATTTTAATACAGGAATCATGTGTTTGCATGTACTTGTCATGAAATCAAATATAACGAGATATTCAATTAAAGTAAAAAATATCAGAGTTTGGTTTTCCCAGTCACTGAAGAACACTCCTTACCTGTGCCTGTCAGATGTCACTGTAAATTGATTTAGAATTTTAATCAAGTTATATGTTTCATTTTCGTTGTCTGTTCTTAAGATTAATCCATTCCCAAACAACAAAATTTAATGGAAAGGTGAATTGTAAGACATTGCTAGGGAAAACATGACTGCACGACATTTGGCACACCAAAGAAAATATTGAGGTAATAGGAGAAAATAGTGAGTATGATATTTTTAGCTACACTGGGACATCAAAACCACAACTTGTTTAGGAATGGATGAACTGTTTGTTGTTGAAGAGAAAAACAATGTGTTTATATCCAACCCCCTAGCACATACAGAATAAAGGCACATTGTTTAAATGATTAATTGATTTGTCTGTTTTGTCTTCACTACAATCTTCGAATTTAAAAGATTCAAATGAGTACCTCCTATATAGGACTTTTATCAGAAATACCAAATTTGACTATATATATAAATGTGCAAGATGCAATTTTCATAAACATTCAAGAATCGAGATACAGTCATTGGGTCTGTCAAAAAAAAGTCTTTCTCACTTTCGTATTATCCAAAGGAATCAAGTGCAATTTGTAATTTATATCACCAAAAATAGAAAAATACAGACAATAAATCTATAAATGGTTTGTCTCAATCTGCTGCATTTGAGATAAATTGATGTTAAAACTTGCAAAAAATGCAAATATTACGTTTCGAGTCTTAGTTGTATGATATTGGTTGTCATACCAACAAGGTTTAAGCTAAATCTTCATTTTGTATTGTCAAATAATGTAAGCCAACTAGTGTTTTATTTGTGCAATGTATTAAATTAGATACAATTAATTTTAAAAGCAGCTTAAAATTGATCTAAAAAAACTTGAATTGCTTATTTCAGCTATTTTTCCTACAGTGATATAAAAGTTGTTGCTATAGCAACCAGGGATATGATTTTGCACAAGTTTTTTTTTCTTGAATCATGTTATACAATAGTTGCTGTGTAAGTGTGATGTAATAGTTTGTCTATATCAATATGCTGCATTTGTGCTCAATTGATCTCAAAACTGGCAAAAAATGCAAATATTACGTTTCGGTTCGTAGTTGTATGATATTGGTTGTCGTGCCAACTAGGCCAGTCACTTTAGCATTTAGGGTACCACTAATTCTAACAGAAATAATTTTGTAACTGAACGAAAGTCTTTTATATCATGATCAACATATCAAAAGTCCTCAGAGCAAATCTGGGGGGAAATGGTGCTAAATCACGCTAAAAGATGCCTTGATATAATCGTTATACACTAGTCCATCCTACCCACCATACATTTTCTCGAGTACCACGTGCTTCTCTTACACTATACTTTTCACATATTATTTCTAATTTTATTGAATTTTATATGAAAATTGAAAAATGTATTCATTATAAATAAAAATTTAAAAGGATAAATGTAACGAATAAGTAAAAAAATCGCTTTAAATAGAATTATCTGCAATCGATTTTTGAAAGTACGGAAGCTCAATGTGACTATGATATTATTACACCTGGCAGATATAGATTATTCGATTCGAAATTACACAATTTGCGAGTAAATCATCCTTTTACTCGCCCCAACCACTTGGTTTGAAGTCCATACATGCTTTTTGTTATTATACGCCCGAAGGATTGTATTAAGTTATGGCCCGGTCGTCCGTCTGTCCATCCGTCCGTCTGTCAGTCCGTTAGCAATTTCTTGTGTGCGCAACTTTTCCTACAGTTTTGATCGGATTTTGATCGAACTTGCCATAATGAATCTCCATGGTGTCTAGTTGTGAACACCGCTTACGGAATTCAGATAACTCTTTTCGTTCTTGAATTATCTTGAATTATCTGTCCTTGAATAAATAAAATGCCCATTTTATTGTGTGCGCAACCCCTTCTACATTTTTTATCAGAATTTTATCAAACAATCCACAATGAATCTCCACGGTGTCTAGTTGAACACACCGCTTACGGAATATAGATAACTGTTATCATATCTGAATTATCTGCCCTTGAACCTAAGGAAAAATGCATATTTTCTCAAAAATGCCCATTTTCTCGTGTGCGCAACTCCTACAGATTTAACTCGAATTCAATCAAACTAGCCACAATAAATTTCCATGGTGTCAAGTTGTACACAACGCTTACGGAATTAAGATAACTGTTTTCGTTACTGAATTATCTGCCCTTGAATTTAAGGAAAATGTCCATTTTCTTAAAAATGCCCATTTTCTCGTGTGCGCAACTCCTACAGTTTCGACCATAATTCAATGAAACTAGCCACAATGAATCTCTATGGTGTCTGAGTGTGGACGCATTATTTGGATAACTTCTCATGTTTGAATTATCTGCCCTTGAATTGAAAAGAATGGTCAATGTTACTGAAAAGCCCTTCTCGGACGTATATGCGCCGCATTGCGAAGATCTTGCCAAATATCGAGGTAAAGGACGAAAATTATTATAATGGATATCTTCACATTTTCTCTCGATGATTCCTTATTTCATATATTGTGCGTTTTCTTCTTTCAGTTACTTAGATATTTTTTTTTTGCATCTCTTTAACCCGTGTCTGTCTGAAAGGAAGGCTGTCAATAAGAGTCTCCTCAAGAAAGCAACCAATAACCAAATTGATCAAAGACCAACTTTCTCTCTTTCTCGAAGATGTTTCTCATAGTGTTATAGAAAATGCGGGAGAAAGGATATTTGTACATATTTACAGTGGAGAAACCACAAAACACTTGAATAACGTAAGATTTCAAAAATTAAAAAATTAAAAGTCTTCCACCAACTGAAGCTGCTGCCAGATACCACAGCCTATCTTCAAGTCCAAATGTGGGTAGGAAACACTATAGAACCAACTGAATGGGGCTGGAACAAAATCAACAACAAATTAAATCCAGTTAAAACACACATGTCTGCTGCACCTGAACGCTTGTTTAAAATAATTAGATGTAATTGCAAACTGAATTGTGATTCCAAAAGGTGCACATGTAGGAAACATGGTCTGTCCTGTTCAGCGGGTTGTGGAGAGTGTCTTGGTGTAAGCTGCACTGATGTGCTCTTAATTAAAGAAGATTTCGAAATGGATTGAATTTATAAGTGCCATCAATATGAACATGTATCTGGAAAAAAGGTCTTTATAACATTTAATTCAAACACACTGTAGATCTAGATCAAGATCAGGCTGTGTGTACGCACTGTCTGATCTCAATGCCCGATGTTCCTATATTATTTTTCCGTGTCCTAAACCAACTTTTAGAGAAAATAGTCGACCTTGACCAGACATCACTGAGGCACAATTCGATCTAGGCCTACATATCCGGTAGTCTGAAAGATTAAAATGTCGCTTATCCAGATCCGCACCAACACACAAACACTCAAATATATTTAATAAATCAGTTTTTGTCTTTGGGTATATACAAAATCAAATATGCATATAGATATACTATTTATCTTATAATTATAACCTTGAATTGCACATAATTTGAAAACATACAACCGATTTTATTATTATTATTATTTATTATTGGTATGACTCGAAATTCATTACAAAGTGATAGAAATGAATTTTGTGCTAAAATAGACTCGGTTTACCGTTAAATATTAATAAATCGTAGGTGTTTTTATAAAATCTCGTAACTACGGCTTGATTCAAGCCGTAGTTACGAGATTTTATAAACACCAACGAGATGCTATTGTTTGTCTGAAAATACGTCACGGTTAACCTGATAAAAGTATTCCCTATGTGCATTTTTGGCCGGTGGCTTTCTAAATAGCAAAATCAATCAGTAATGAAAAACAGTCTTTGATTTGACGTCTGTGAAGAGAATCGAATCGTAAAATGAACTTCAAAAGATGAAAATGCTGACAATCAGATTTTTATCCTTTTGTATCAATATTTTCTTTGCTATAATGTACACAAATCCGATCTTTTTGCAAATTGTTTTTTTTTTCGTCTGCAGCAGCTTTAGAATGGGAAGTCTAATATTTACATTCAGATGTCGGTTTAGATATATTTGGTAAGTTAACCTTAGTAAATGAGTGGGTGGGGTAATTTCACTTGCAAATTCATTTTCCATGTCTCATTGAAATAAAGAAATTATCAAAGTCTGTGTTTTTTGCTTTATAAACTCCTAATATTACGTCATCTATAATATGTTTCATCCGAAATAACATATTTGGTTTTAAAAGATGGTTTTCTAAGCCTACACGAAAAACATTCGTTTGGCTTGCCTTGTAGGGGTCTCTTCGTTAGATCGATATTTTTCATATTTCCCCTCGAGTAACATTTGAGGACTTTTTTTCTGGAATGAGTAGATGGTTGTAGATGATAAAAATGTTGGTTTCGTTTCTGTTAGAATTAGTGGTGGGTTGGGCCTATTTTTCGGCTAAAGTGACTGGCCTAAACCAGGCTTAAGCTAAATCTTTATTATTTATTGTCAAATAATGTAAGCCCAGTAGTGTTTTATTTGTGCAATGTAACAAATAAGATACAATTTTTTTCAAAAGCAGCTTAAAATTCATCTAAAAAAACTTAAATTGCTTATTTCAGCTTTTTTTCCTACGGTGATATAAAAATTGTTGCTATAGCAACAAAGTCTATGTGTTTGCAACAATTTTTATTCTTGAATCATATTATATAATAGTTGCTGTATAAGTGTGATGTAATGGTTTGTCTATATCAATCTGCTGCATTTGAGATAAATTGATGTCAAAACTTGCAAAAAATGCAAATATTAGGTTTCTGTTCGTATTTGTATGACATTGGTTGTCATGCCAACCAGGCTTAAGCGAAATCTTTATTTTTTATTGTCAAATAATGTAAGCCCATTAGTGTTTTATTTCTTTAATGCAACAAATTAGATACAATTAATTTGAAAAGCAGCTTAAAAATGATCTAAAAACACTTAATCTGCATATTTTAGCTATTTTCCAACGGTGATATTAGACTTGTTGCTATATCAACCAGGGATATGATTTTGCATAAGGTTTTTTTTTCTTGAATCATGTTATACAATAATTGCTGTATAAGTGTGATGTAATGGCTTGACTATATCAAACTGCTGCATTTGAGATAAATTGATGTCAAAACTGGCCAAAAATGCAAATATACTAAGCAAAACAATTGAATGATATCAAAATTCTACAGCTATTTTAGAAACTGTGATACAATGTTATATAAAACACTTATAAATGCTGTTTATTATTACATACATTCGCTCTCATATTTCCTGTTGCCATATCTAGTCATGCTTAAATTGTCATGCCAAAATGGGACAATTTACAATACATGGGTCATCTACCAAACTTAACGTGTTATTTACGTGCTGTTTTTCACATTAAGGCATACTCTGAGCTGCTTCATTGAGTAAATTTAAACGTACTTGCCTATAATCCGTTCATTAAAAAGGATTGAACGTTAATGGCCGGCAGATCTGCAGCGCTGGCAGGCCGTTGGTCAATTGAATGTATGGGAACGTCAGGTTGACGTCGCTGGTAGATTTTGCATTTTGTAATGTGTATTCAGTCGATTACACCAGCGGTATCATTAGGCAATCGAAATTATGAAACGGCGTGACAGGGGACGTAAGTAAACGACGTCCTTGGCTGTTGACAATAACATTCTCAAGAACTCGTTGCGTTCTAGGACGCCAAAGTTTTCCAAAATTTCTCCAGAGTCTAACAGATGTGCGAGGGGTAGACCTTAGAATTCAGTCTGCGAAAAAGGATAAATAATCATGGGCATTAATGCCAGTAGGACGTTGACAGCTAACGCTTTAACATGAAAACACCGACGCATGGACCAGAACCAATATGAGATGGAACCAGCAGCACTGGAGTACAATGCTCATCACCAACCAAAGTTGGTTTCGGTGTCGCATGTTGACAGCAGACTTCGTGTTTTTCTCAATATAAGACCGAGAGATAACAGGAGGACAATGTTCCAACACGTAACGCATATGTTGAAGGGAGTGTTATGGAGTTGATGGGAATCTTACGTAATCTAGTAACAAACCTTTTCGTGCTAAATGACACTGACTGACCAACGTTACATTGACCACGTGATTGACTCACATTCTGTAACTTTTAAACAGGAACACGGAGATAAACACGCGTTCATTGACGCCGATGTAAAATTAATCGGCGTCGTTATTGTAAAACACCATCTTCAACCGATTTGGTTTCAATCCAATATTTGCCATACCATTCACAGAACCTTTATCCAATCGAGCATGATTGAAACACGTTGGGTAGACGTCTACGTCACCGACAGCAACAACCGACTAACCCGGCATATTCCAACATGCACGTATTCGAGAATGGAATACTGTGCCACAACATGTGGTAATTCAATCTGCGATGAATTTGCGAGGTACTTGTTATGCTTGAGTTGACTTCCGGGGTGAAAATATTCGTTATTCATGATGTGTGACTTTTCGGTTGTAGGGTACCAGCGTTTTACCGGATATCATAGGGAAACCGGAAACGATTGTCCTGCTTTATGTGTTTGATTCTCAAGAGTAGATATTGGTATGAAGTTATTTATAAATTTCTGTGCGAATATATGCATTTGTTAAATTTTACAAATAGTACAAGTTGAATATCCTTTAATTGTTAGTCCCCTACCGGTGTTCACACCGGAGGGGACTATAGGTTTGCCCTCCGTCTGTCCGTCCGTCCGTCAGTCTGTCCGTCCGTCTGTCCGTCCGTCTGTCCGCTCAAATCTGGATCCCGCGATAACTTAATAACTAAGCAAGCGTTTTTGATGAAAGTTGGTATATGACTAGATGGCAATGTGTAGATTATGCACATCATTTTATTTTTGTTTTTCGACTTAAATTGAGGTTGCTATGGTTACAGAAATAGTGAAAATATGGCCAAAAATGGGATCCTGCGATAAGATAATAACTGAGCAAGCTAGTTTGATGAGACTTGGTATATGACTATATGGCAATATGTAGATTATGCACATCATTTTATTTTTGTTTTTAGACTAAAATTGTTGTTGCTATGGTTACGGAAATAGTGAAAATATGGCAAAAAATATTGGATCCTGCAATAAGTTAATAAGTAAGCAAGCTAATTTGATGAGACTTGGTATATGACTAGATGGCAATGTGTAGATTATGCACATCATTTTATCTTTGTTCTTTGACGAAAAGTGCTGTTGCTATGGTAACGGAAATAGTGAAAATATGGCAAAAAAATGGATCCTGCAACTTAATCTATTATTGATTACCATATTGAGTCAATGTGAAGCCGGTAGGGGACTTTATGTGTTGCATACAACACCAGATACTTGTTTTGCTTAGTATATTACGTTGCGGTTCGTAGTTGTATGATATTGGTTGTCATGCCAACCAGGTTTAAGCTAAATCTTTATTTTTTATTGTCAAATAATGTAAGCCCACTAGTGTTTTATTTGTGCAATGCAACAAATTAGAAACAATTATTTTGAAAAGCAGCTTAAAATTGATCTAAACACACTTAATTTGCATATTTAAGCTTTTTTCCTACGGTGATATTAAATTTGTTGCTATAGCAACCAGGGGTTTGATTTTGCATAAGTTTTTTTTCTTGAATCATGTTATACAATAGTTGCTGTGTAAGTGTGATGTAATAGTTTGTCTATATCAATCTGCTGCATTTAAGATAAATTGATCTCAAAACTGGCAAAAATGCATAATTCAAATTTAGGGCGTTAGTGGTATGATATCGGTTGTCATGGCAACATTATGGTTTACGTTTTTTTGCATTTTTGGAATGAAAAATCTAGAGCTGTAAGTGAAGTTTCTTGCTGCCTTTTTTGATTCTCCACACGTATTGTCTGATTTGTGTAATGATTATTTGAAAATTAACAATTTTAAGCAAATTTTGTGGTCATTTTGCAGAAATTCTTATTTCTGTTGCTTTGGAAACAGGATTTTTCTATTTTCAGAATTATTATCATTTTTAATGTTTTTACACCAATGCGTCTTTGTAAACAAAAATTCAGCCCAAACCGTTGACCCCCATGTGGAGTCATCTGCATGATTTTTATCTGAAGCGGCTTTTAAATACATAGTAGGTGGGAGAGCAGTACCAGCTGCATTTACACAAGCTATTAGCGTCACAGTTGTGCTTCTGGGGGATGTCACTGCTTGGGGTTTGCTGGATTTGGCGGCTATAATGGAGGGGGTCTGTGTTCTGGCTGGAGCCCTGTTTCGTCAATGTTATATATTAGATGTGGCTTCTCTTTCAAATTATATTTCTCTATGATAATGTCTACATGTAGGTCTAGAAAATATCTGTCAACTGTTTCCTGCGTTAAATTCTGTGCTCTGGTTGAAGTCAAGGATCTGGGTTTCATGGTTGTAAGTTTCTCCTCCCATCTATTCAAAACCCCATAAATCCAGTTATTGCTGAGTTTCTCACTGTTATTTCATCTTCCAAGTTTAACGGCCAGATCAATGGCTAGCAGTGTTAACTGCGTCCTATTAATGCCATACCCTAACTTGGTAAGTTTGTCTATATGATTCACAAGTTCTTCTTCCTCTCTTTTGAAAAGTGTCTCTTTGCCCATAAGTCCACTTTCTTTAACACCCTATCTCTCAAAGTCTGTGTAGGTACACCAAAGGATATTACTCAATATTCAATCAATCAGAGTCAATGTGATATATTTCTGTGATAAGTGTGCAGCAATATTCATTTTTAGCTCACCTGAGCACGAAGTGCTCAAGGTGAGGTATTGTGATCTATCAATGTCCGGCGTCCGTCTGTCCGTCACGGCGTCAACAATTTCTTTAAACGACATCTCCTCCTAAACTACTGGGTCAAAATCAACCAAACTTGGCAGAAATGTTCCTTGGGTGGTCCCTTATAAAAATTGCTAAAATAATTGAAATCCATGAAAAACTCTGGTTGCCGTGGCATCGGAAAATGGGAAATTTCACAAAAGCTCAACAATTTCTTTAAACGACATCTCCTCCTAAACTACTAGGTCAAAATCAACCAAACTTGGCAGAAATGTTCCTTGGGTGGTCCCTTATAAAAATTGCTAAAATAATTGAAATCCATGAAAAACTCTGGTTACCGTGGCATCGGAAAATGGGAAATTTCACAAAAGCTCAACAATTTCTTTAAACGACATCTCCTCCTTAACATCTGGGTCAAAATCAACCAAACTTAGCAGAAATGTTCCTTGGGTGGTCCCTTATTAAAATTGCTAAAATAATTGAAATCCATGAAAAACTCTGGTTGCCGTGGCATCAGAAAATGGGAAATTTCAAAAATGCTCAACAATTTCTTTAAACGACATCTCCTCCTAAACTACTAAGTCAAAATCAACCAAACTTGGCAGAAATGTTCCTTGGGTGGTCCCTTATAAAAATTGCTAAAATAATTGAAATCCATGAAAAACTCTGGTTGCCGTGGCATCGGAAAATGGGAAATTTCACAAAAGCTCAACAATTTCTTTAAACGACATCTCCTCCTAAACTACTGGGTCAAAATCAACCAAACTTGGCCGAAATATTCCTTGGGTGGTCCCTTATAAAAATTGCTAAAATAATTGGAATCCATGAAAAACTCTGGTTGCCTTGGCATCAGAAAATGGGAAATTTCACAAAAGCTCAACAATTTCTTTAAACGACATCTCCTCCTAAACTACTGGGTCAAAATCAACCAAACTTAGCAGAAATGTTCCTTGGGTGGTCCCTTATGAAAATTGCTAAAATAATTGAAATCCATGAAAAACTTTGGTTGCCGTGGCATCGGAAAATGGGAAATTTCACAAATGCTCAACAATTTCTTTAAACGACATCTTCTCCTAAACTACTGGGTCAAAATCAACCAAACTTGGCAGAAATGTTCCTTGGGTGGTCCCTTATAAAAATTGCTAAAATAATTGAAATCCACGAAAAACTCTGGTTGCCGTGGCATCGGAAAATGGGAAATTTCACAAAAGCTCAACAATTTCTTTAAACGACATCTCCTCCTAGACTACTAAGTCAAAATCAACCAAACTTGGCAGAAATGTTCTTTGGGTGGTCCCTTATAAAAATTGCTAAAATAATTGAAATCCATGAAAAACTCTGGTTGCCGTGGCATAGGAAAATGGGAAATTTCACAAAAGCTTAACAATTTCTTTAAACGACATCTCCTCCTAAACTACTGGGTCAAAATCAACCAAACTTGGCAGAAATGTTCCTTGGGTGGTCCCTTATAAAAATTGCTAAAAGAATTGAAATCCATGAAAAACTCTGGTTGCCGTGGCATCGGAAAATGGGAAATTTCACAAAACCTCAACAATTTCTTTAAACGACATCTCCTCCTTAACTTCTGGGTCAAAAACATTCAAACTTGGCAGAAATGTTCCTTCAGTAGTCCCTTATAAGAATTGCTAAAAGAATTGAAATCCATGAAAAACTCTGGTTGCCGTTGCATCAGAAAATGGGAAATTTCACAAAAGCTCAACAGTTTCTTTAAACAACATCTCCTCCTTAACTTCTGGGTCAAAATGAACCAAATTTGGCAGAGATGTTCCTTGGGTAGTCCCTTATAAAAAATTGCTAAAAGAATTGAAATCCATGAAAAACTCTGGTTGCCATGGCATCGGAAAATGAGAAATTTCACAAAAATTCAACTATTTCTTTAAACGACATCTTCTCCTTAACTTCTGGGTTAAAATCAACCAAACTTGGCAGAAATGTTCCTTAGGTGGTCCCTATAGAAATTGCTAAAATAATTGAAATCCACGAAAAACTCTGGTTGCCGTGGCATCGGTAAATGGTAAATTTAACAAAGCTCGACAATTTCTTTAAACGACATCTCCTCCTTAAATTCTGGGTTAAAATCAGCCAAACATGGCAGAGATGTTCCTTGGGTGGTCCCTTATAAAAATTGCTAACAGAATTGAAATCCATGGAGAACTATGGTTGCCATGGCATGGGAAAATGGGAATTTACACAAAAGCTCAACAACTTCTTTTAACGACATCTCCTCTTTAACTTCTCGGTCAAAATCAACAAACTTGGCAGTAATGTTCATTGGGTGGTCCCTTATAAAAATTGCTAAAAGAATTGAAATCTATGAAAAACTCTGGTTGCTGTGGCATCAGAAAATGGGAAATGTCATAAAAGCTGATCAATTTCTGTAAACAACATGTCCTCTGAAACTACATTGCCAAATTCTTCCCTGGGACAACAATGTGTAACATATGCAAAGTTATTTGGCATCATTAAAACATAACTCAGGTGAGCGATTTAGGGCCCTCAGGGTCCTCTTGTTTTAGAAGTATCTCCCTAAAAATAACACAATTATCTTTTATCTTGATGGATAGTATCAGTATTAATGTTTTATTGTGCTCATGTGTTTGAAATCCTTTTAACGTCACCGCAGTATTTGATTCATTTCATGCCTCTCTATGTCAGGCCATCAATGTGAAGGACCACAATGGAAATAAGAGATTTATTTCTCTTTTTTGTGTTATCCTTAGCATTGATGAAACTGACATAGTTCATAACACTACATTAAATAATCATCTGATGAATTTTTATTTGTTTATATAAAGTAAAATATATCTTATCATAGTTAAACATTGTGATATGTCTGTGTTGTTATACTGTTTTGTCATGTTTTGATTAATGCTGAAATAAATCTATCTATCTATCTATCTATCTATCTGCTGCTTTTGTTATTACCATTCCATTCTCCTTAACAGCTTTATACGCTAAATTCAAACTCTCTTGTGAATATAGCTTCAAACGTCTCTTTGTTTTGGATTTTTCTGTAAATAAAACTGATCTTTTGTGAAAACATAAGCAGACATATTAAGACAAATTTAGAAAAACATTTACTGCCACCCCCTTTTTAGCTCACCTGAGCACAAGGTGCTCAAGTGAGCTATTGTGATCACCTTTTGTCCGGCGTCCGTGCGTCATCCGTCAACAATTTCTTTAAATGACATCTCCTCCTAAACTACTGGGCCAATTTCAACCAAACTTGGCAGGAATGTTTCTTAGATGACCCGCTTTCAGAATTGCTAAAAGAATTGAAATCCATTAAAAACTGGTTGCCATGACAACAGAAAAGGAGAAATTTGACTGAATCTCAATACTATCTTTGAACGACATCTCCTCCTAAACTACTTGGCCAATTTTAACCAAACTTGGCAGGAATGTTCCTTAGATGACTCCCTTTCAGAATTGCTAAAGGAATTGAAATCCATAAAAAAGGAGAAATTTGACTGAATCTCAATACTATCTTTGAATGACATCTTCTCCTAAACTACCAGGCCAATTTCAACCAAACTTGGCAAAAATATTCCTAAGGAAGTCTTCTTTCAGAATTGCTAAAAGAATTGAAATTGACTAAAAACTCTGGTTTCCATGGCACCAGAAAAGGAGAAATTTGACTAATTCTCAATAATTTCTTTGAACAACATCTCCTCCTAAACTACATTTTAACCAAACTTGGCAGAAATATTTCTTAGGAGGTTCCTTTAAAAATTGCTAAAAGAATTGAAATTCTATAAAAGCTCTGGTGGCCTTGGCAACAGAAAAGGAGATTTTCCACCAAATCTCAATGACATCATTGAATGATATCTCCTCCTAAACTAACAGGCTAATTTCCACCAAACTAGGCAGAATTATTCTTTACGAGGTCACATTTAGAAAATTGCTAGCAGAATTGCAATTTATAAAAAAACAACCCAACTCTGGTTGCCATGGCAACAGAAAAAGAGAAATTACACGAAATCTGTCAGAAGCAATTTCTCAATAACCACAGAGCCAAATTTGACAAAACTTAATATTTGCATTACTTATGATATTGCTAAGAGGTACTTTTCTTTGATTTTCAAAACCTTGTCACAGAAAAAGGTGACTTCTTGTAAAAATCTGCTTATCAGGGGCATAGCATCTACATTTATGCATGGATTTAAAAAATGTAGGGTAACTGTGTTCTTTATCAAGAGATGTTCTATTTGAAATATATATTTAGGTAGGTTCAATGTCATAAATCTAGGTAAATTTCTGTTTGTTTGTCAGTCTGTATGTTTTATTTTAATTCCATCTGTCCAAAGCAATTTCTCCATAACCACATAGCCGAATTGGATGAAACTTCATATTTGAGTTACATATGATATTGCATTCAGGTAGTTTTCTGGGTTTTCTATGGTTTGAAATCGCATAGCGGCGTTCATATGATCTTTGACCCTTTATTGCATTACCTGTAAGAAATCTGATCTGTTATAAAACCCCATCTCAAGTGAGCGACCTAGGGCCAACGGCCCTCTTGTTTAAATAGTGTGTTTACTTTTTTATGCTTAACTGTGAAATCAGACAAAAAGTAAGTTACTTACCTGTTTCGACGCATTTTCTTCGGCCGTATTTTTTCGTGAGTACATGGAATATTGTCGAATTGAATAAATTCACGAGACAACATCCGTTAGTTAAAAAATCGCGGGAATTAAAAGGAGCACGACCTTATGAGAATAAGCCATACTTGTACAACACGGTAACCGCGTTTTACAAGCTATAGAGAATAATCGTTTGTTTCATTGTAAGATCGATTGATATTTCATTTCGTGAACAAAAAAAGCCTTATTTTCACGAGTGGCGAACTCGAAAAACGAACGATTATTCTGTTTCTTTAATGCAAAAATTAGACAAAATGCAAAAAATATGTAAGCTTTTCTTAAGGTATATGACCCATCATTAAAACACTACTTTCTAGCCGCACTAAATGCATTAAATTACACACACTTGTAGGTACACTTCACATAAGGTGATTCACCGTTCCGGATTTCAAGATTATGCTTCAAGAAGAAAAAAATTGACAAATATTATTTACTCTATATTCATATACAAGTGAGGTAATTTTGAACATTTTTGTCAAATATTTCCATAAGTATGCATAAATTCAAAATTCTAGACCGTGCAAAATGCTTGTATTTGGAATTTAAATGTAACACAGTTTAGGAATTACTGGCACTTTTCAAATTTCGCCTCTGCCCCCCCCCCCTTTCAGTGCAAATGATAGGTTGTATACGTTAAAGTGCGTCATTTTGCACGTGACTGCTATACAACGCTTATGATGACGCCACTTATTTGGCCCGGCTTATACATGTATAACGTCAGATAGGGAGAAATGAACGAAAGCGGGGCACAAGTTTTTGCCGCCGAAAAGCATTAAAGAATTCTCGGTAATCCGGGTTTCTCCTTACGTATTACGAAATACGAACAGCAAAATATAAGCGTAAACATATCTGCATTGCCGGTAAGTAAGATTACCCCCAAATCTTCTTAAATTCTACAACATAAAGTATTTTTTGCCTTATCGTTAAAGAAATCACAATTCACCCCCCCCCCCCCTTTATGACTGCATGTTTATGGTTGACAGGCGAGGGTCAGCTTCTGCAATATCTGGTGATCCCCCCCCCCCACACACTCTCGTTACAACGTTACAAGACTATGGAAGCCAATACTGGACATTAATTTTCAAATAAAGCTTTAGTGTTAGATCTAATTAGATTTTTTTCGTCTTCTAGATCTATATATTATTTTGAATCCTTAAAATGCTTTCTTATTCTTATCTTATGTTTTAATATAATTTCAGAGACAAAAACAGACTAAGATGAAGTAGATCTATGACCGGGCTAACTAGGTGAGAGCCTTTGATGCTACACAGATGGACAGGTCTATATACCGGGCTGCACGTATATACAATGCTCCAGAATCAACTCTGAGGAATAGAACCACATGTTTTGATACTGTAGATGGCGCTGTAGGTTTTAAGCCTATGTTTTTTCTTGGTGAAGAAGAAAAGATGGTGGAGCACATGAATACGGGTACAATGCATCGAAAACAAGTGCATGTCGGATTGCGATGCAATACAGGAGTCCCCCACCGGATAACAAAAAATCCTTTCTTATAATATATCTCCTACTTACTAGATCTATAACTGTATACAAAATTTGAAGTTGCTAGCACATTAGGTTTTGGACAAAATGTCCCAAACAAAAATATAAGGGTAAAAACAACCAACGGCAAAAACTCCAAAAGTGGGCGGAGAAGAATGACTCTTGTACATGCCACTTGTCCTCAATGAGAGCTATAAGTGTACCAAGTTTGAAGTTGCTAGCACTGATGGGTCAGGAGATATGGTCCTGACAAAAATATAAGGATAAAAAACAACAACGGACAATAACTAAAAAAAAGGATGTGGTAGAGTAACAGTTCTTGTGCATTACACTTCTTCTCAATGAGATCTACCAGTGTACAAAGTTTGAAGTTGCTAGGGCTTATGGTTTAGGAGATAAGTTCAGGACAAAAATGTAAGGATAGAAACAACAAAGGGCAATAGCTCAAAAAGTGGACATGACAGAGTGACAGTTCTTGTACATGACACTTGTCCTCAATGATATCTATAAGTGTAGCAAGTTTGAAGTTGCTAGCACTTATGCTTTAGAAGATATGTTCCGAACAAAAATGTAAAGGCAAAAACAACAAAGGGCAATAACTCAAAAAGTGGGCGTGGCAGAGTAACGGTTCTTGAACATGACACTTCTCCTCAATGAGATCTATAAGTGTACAAAGTTTGAAATTGCTAGCACTTATAGTTTAGGAGATATGATCCGGACAAGAACGTAAGGGTAAAAACAACAAAGGGCAATGACTCAAAAAGTGGGCGTGGCAGAGTTATGGTTCTTGAACATGACACTTGTCCTCAATAAGATCTATAAGTGTACAAAGTTTGAAGTTGCTAGCACTTATGATTTAGGAGATATGATCCGGACAAGAATGTAAGGCTAAAAACAACAAAGGGCAATAACTCAAAAAGTGGGCGTGGCAGAATAATAGTTCCTAAACATGACACTTGTCCTCAATAAGATCTATAAGTGTACCAAGTTTGAAGTTGCTAGCACTTATAGTTTAGGAGATATGATCCGGACAAGAATGTAAGGCTAAAAACAACAAAGGGCAATAACTCAAAAAGTGGGCGTGGCAGAGTTATGGTTCTTAAACATGACACTTCTCCTCAATGAGATCTATAAGTGTACAAAGTTTGAAGTTGCTAGCACACATAGTCTAGAAGATATGTTCCGAACAAAAATGTAAAGGCAAAAACAACAAAGGGCAATGACTCAAAAAGTGGGCGTGGCAGAGTAACGGTTCTTGAACATGACACTTCTCCTCAATGAGATCTATAAGTGTACAAAGTTTGAAGTTGCTAGCACTTATAGTTTAGGAGATATGATCCGGACAAGAATGTAAGACTAAAAACAACAAAGGGCAATAACTCAAAAAGTGGGCGTGGCAGAGTTATGGTTCTTAATCATGACACTTTTCCTCAATGAGATCTATAAGTGTACTAAGTTTGAAGTTGCTAGCACACATAGTTTAGGAGATATGTTCCGGACAAAAGTGTGACGGACAGACGGACAGACGGACAGACAGACGGAATCGAGCAAACCTATAGTCCCCCAACCGGTAACCGGTGGGGGACTAATAAACATGACAAGGATCTTTGCTGTCCATTTTGGTAAACATGTGTAATGCACACCTACGTAAAGCCTTAACGATACTGGGTTCTATGATTTTGTGAAGATATGTCTATATTTCAAGACAGCAAAGTCTCAGAAGCTGTCCATTTCAAGGTCTAAGTCAGCAAAAAGGGATATCATAGACAGTTATATTTAGGACTTAGGAGCTTGAAACTATTCAGATAGAAAATGTTTCAAAGGACAAACCAGAGCGAATCTTCAACGTCGACGAAACGGGGGTTGCGATAAAACATCAGCCGCCAAAAGTCGTGACACCAAACCCTCAACAATGCTAGTGTTGGGTCTACGGAAGAGATGACAAAAAACCTAAACAAGAGTGCCATGGTCACAATATACGCCGCTCAAGAGACTAAGTTTTAAGGGAGCATAACTCGGGCAAAGATCAATGAACCATAAAATCCTTCATTCATGCACATCTACTAATTAAGGTGATAACATTGACCAAGTTTCAAAAAGATCCAGCCAGAAACTTAGGAGTTGCGTTGACTGAAAAGTGGACGGACGGGCGGACAGACGGAGAAGATGATGCCAATATAAGTCCGCCTCCGGCGGCATATAATAGGGAACGTTCAGCTTAAAAAAGTTTAAATGCAGGTAGAAAAGGAGACATATTCAAAGCCAAGCACTTCACGGTTAACCTGGAAGACTAATACCATTTCTTTCAGATGACTGTGAGGAGTCTTGAGTAGACAATAATGATTTATGTTGTGTATGTTCTGAATGGCAACCTGAAGAAATCAGGTGTTGCATCACGGTGGTCATCAGGGGGAAAATGTGATGTCTGTCCTCACTGGACAGATTAAAAAAACTGCTCCAATGTTAAGAGTTTTGAGGAGGGACAGTGTGTATAGGTGCCAACACTGTGTAGAAGCCTAGTAACAATAATTTGAGACAAGTTTTGTATATAATCTAAAAAGAAAAAGATTAAATTTAGACAATAAGACCAATACCTTTAGGGGTCATGTCATGTGTTCCGTACAAACTTGATATTGGGTGGGTTCAAAAACTAGATCATGGGGTCAAATCTTAGAAAACCTTGTATGCACTCTAAAGGCAACATTTTTGCCTGATCAACTTGAAATGATCTCAGAATGATTGTCTGGATTAATGACAGATGGTCTAGTTTTTTCCCACGGTAACGTTTTTTCAATTAAACAAAAGATACACATCTACAACGGCTTCAAACACGTATGATTCACAGAATTCACCGACTAATTCACTAACAAATAATTTGATTTAGTGGCTGACAGTTTATGCAATTTTTGTCAACTGACAGATTGATCCCTGATACTTATTTTCTTTGATTGTAGCAAAATAAAACATATTTTAAGGACAGCGAATTGATTATACAGGAATTCTATATAAATTATTATCAACGAAGTATTGATGTTCTAGGATGCGATGATAAGCCTAAAGTTGACACATTCAATCTTGAGTCTAACGGATATGTTTACAGTTGCAAATACACACACACACAAAAAAAAAGAAAAAAAAAAAAAACCTGACCCGTCTATCAATAGGTTTGTTTTATAAGACTTCTGTCGCTTATCCCATACATTCACGAGGAAAGAAAATGCAATGAACATGACAGAGAAAACTGGGCAATTGTAATTGTCAGTAAAATGGGGGGAATAATTCAAGAACAAAAAGAGTTATCTGAATTCCGTAAGCGGTGTGCACAACTAGACACCATGGAGATTCATTGTGGCAAGTTTGATCAAATTCTGATCAAAACTGTAGGAGGAGTTGCACACAAGAAATTGCTAACGGACGGACAGACGACCGGGGCCAGAACATAATACGACCCTTCGGGCGTATGAAAATAAATTCAGCGTTTTTAGTTGCGTGTAAAAATACCGTATTTACAGATCAGCAAAGCAGTGAATATGATGGGTTTAAAATTGGTCCCTCTAAAGGCATAGTCTCAGGCCAGTCAAATGTAACAAAACAACAACAATAGAAAATCGAAATATGAACTGCAAAATTGATATTCAAAATGGAAATAAAGTTATAAAAAGGGGGGGGGGGGGTGGAATGCTGAAACTGAAACTGTTTGATTTACTTAAACGCCTAATTTTACGCAAAACATATTCACTGGCGTTGTACAAAAGTAAAGTGTGCTAAAATAAAAATGTAAAAGGATACATAAAGGATACGCATGCAGCATTACTCGCGTTCAGTTGAATAGAGCGTCTAAGTCTTTAAAAACAGGGTTTTCAAGCCTTTCTTGAAAGAATCAATGGTGCTGGATTGTCGTAGGTCCTGTGGGAGCCTGTTCCATAGTTTTGGGCCTGCTGTTTTAAAACCCCTGTCACCGAATGTTTTGCGTTTGTTGAATGGTATACTGTAACAACCTGCAGATGAGCTAGTGGATCTCAAATTTCGCTTTTGCGGCAGTTGTTCGGTAAACAACTCGGTCAAATAAGTCGGAGCGCGTCCCTTGGAACAGTTGAACATGACAGAATTTTGAATTCAATCCTTGCTTTGATAGGGAGCCAATGTAGGTCATAGAGTGCTTGTTTACTACTGTCATATTTGTTTCGCCTTAAAACGAGCTTTGCACACATGTTTTGAATCCTTTGCATTTTTCGTATGACGGTTTGAGAAGCACCATAGAGAATCCCATTACAATAGTCTAAGTGAGAGATCACAAGCGATAGAACGAGAGTTTCTGTTGCGTCTTCAGTAAGATATTTTCGTATGCTTTTTATTCTTAGATAGTTGAACATTGCAGTTTGGCATTTTTTCTTAACATGTTCGCTGAAAGTTAAATGTTCGTCTAGGAACGCACCAAGATATCTTATGCACTTAACAGACTTGACATGGTCACCAGCAATATTGATTTCATTTGTTGTACACTTTTTTAGTTGTTGTTTGCTTCCGAAAGTTATGAATTCAGTTTTTGAAGTGTTCATTTTTAGTTTACTTTGTTTCATCCAGTCATTAATTGTCACAGCACAACTTTCTAATTCTTCTATGGCTATTCTCTCGCTGTCTGCAGACGGTTTGAATGATTTTGTCGCAATATGGTCATCCGCGAAACCGTAAACGGATATAGATTTTGGGATGACGTCAAACAAAGTTCCGGCGTACGTAAGGTATAACCATGGACCTAAACAGCTTCCCTGAGGAACACTACAGTTCAAATTCCGTGGAGTTGAAATGGCCGATTCTACATCAACACTACAGCTCCGAGGCCTTAGATACGAGTCAATCCAGTCAATTGCTTTTCCACAGATTCCATATTGAGACTACAGCACTTAAATCAAAATGTCGTGATCTACGGTGTCAAACGCAGCACTAAGGTCAAGCGCTAAAAGCGCACTGACCTGTTGGTTTTCCATGCAATCTAAAAGATCGCTAACCAACATAAGAAGTGCTGTCTCGCACGAATGACACTGTCTGTACGCAGATTGATTCTTTGGGAGAAGTTTGTGCTCACCCACATGCTCATTGAGTCCGAGAAGAGCTGATTTTTCAATTAGCTTTGAAAGAAATGATAGATTGCTTACAGGACGGTAGTTTGAAAGCACAAGTTCGAGTCGAACTCAGCAGGGGTCTCACTACCGCGTGTTTCCGGTTTTTTGGGAAGATTCCTTGGCTGAGCGATAGGTTCACTAACTTCGTAATTGACGGTAATAGTTCATCTATGTGATTTATTAGTATTTTTGTGGGAAGTTTGTCAAGTTCGCATGATTTTGTTTTCAGTTCATTAATGAGTTTCTTAACTTCGTCGCATGTAAGATGACGGAAGGAACCGAAAGCAGGACATTCCTTGTTGTTCGGTGTATAGCTTGCATAGTCTTTGAGAGATTCTCGGATTTTTTCAATTTTGCCTAAGAAAAAGTCAGCAAATTTTTCAGCCAACGAGGAGTCACTTTCACCAGATGGTAAGGTGTTTTCTGTTTTTGTCCCTGTGAGTTCAGAAACTAACTTATATAGTTGCTTAGAGTCACCTTTCGAACTGAGTACTTCTTCACTAAGAACGGATCGTTTTTCATTACAGATAGCAAAATGGTATTTCAGACGAAGCTGTTTGACAAATTCTAGTTGATTCGGTTCTCCATATTTTCGCCACACTCGTTCTGCTTTTCGAAGTGATTGTTTCATTTTAAGTATTTCATCGTTAAACCAAGCTTTTGGTGGTCGACACGTGATTGTTTTTTGTGTTAAGGGGGCATGTTTCTCCAGGATAGATTCTAGTTCCAATTCGAATTGTTCGACGAACAGATCAACATGATCAGTTTCAATTTCTATTGCCCCGAGATCTTTTGAGATATCGTCAGAGTCAATTTGTTTTAGATTACGAAATTCAATTCTTTTACTTATCACATCTTCTTTCTGAATGTTCAATATTGACTTGACGACACAGTGATCGGAAACAAATAAACCAGGTTCGCATGATATAATTTGAAGACCATTCACTACTTCTGTAATTACTAAGTCCAGTTTTTGACCAGCTGTGTGGGTGGGAAAATTCACATGCTGTTTAAGTCCAAGGGCACATAGCGAATGTTCGAATTCTGTGATGTGAGCACTTTGGTTATCAATATGAAGATTAAAATCTCCGGTTACAATGATGTTGTTGTATTTGGGGACAATGTCTTCCATAAAGTCAAAGAAGTCCGGAACAAACTGGCTGGGCGTAGAAAAAGTCGGAGATCTGTAGATGCCGACAACAGTTAAAGACTTGCTTTTCAAAATGAGTTCCCAGATGCCATATTCAAAAGTATTTTTGGTTCCAAAAGAGAGTCTGCGCAAATTTATTCCAGAGCGACACGTCAAAGCGATGCCGCCTCCGATTCTCTGTTTACTGTTAGCCACGCTGATTTTATAACCATTTTGATTCAAGTCCGACGTTTCAAATTGGAACTGCTTGTCGTCCGAATACCACGTTTCTGTGAGTAATGCGAAATCAGCCTTTTCATCCCTAATTATTTGGCCTACAAGTTCACCGACTAGGGATCTGCAGTTAATTGTTAGGCATTTTATCTTATCTTTGATTTTATTCAGCACAACGGTATTGTCAGGTTTGATTTGGGTCAGGTTTTCCATGTGAACGCCAGAATTTTTTATATTGTTTCTTTTTGGGATGGCCTGATCTTCTACCTGTATATGTTAAAAGACCACCGTTAGTGTTTTTTGATTAGGTAAAATAGCCCCTCTGGGCATATGTCTAAAACCCACTAACTGTTCCCTACTGTATTGTATCACGGTAGGGTGTGAATACTCCATTGTTTGTGATTTTCTATCCACATGAAATATAGAGTTCAATCGAGTAAAATTCAGATCTTTCTCAAATTTCAATGCACCGTTCCGCGATAAATCAGTCCCCTAGTTACTGTTGCTATGCTTCACAAACAAAATCCAATATGACCGCCGCGGATGCTGAACGACCGATTGTTTATCTTCTATTTCGGAGAATATTTCTATATTTTATCTACCTGACCACAAAAAACATGCTGGTCGAATTTTAAAAACAGGACAGAATTACTACAATCAAGGTTATATTCATAACACCAAGATTAATCCGGAAATCCAGGCGTGAAAGTGTCGTTAGTTGCTGGCTGCAGGTCGAAGCTCAAAATGAAAGTAGGATATGCATCCTTTCCCAGTGAAATGAGGGATGAGGAGATTGTACAGTCACGTTGTACTTGTTAAGTATGGTAAGTGATTTCATTTTAAATCTCAGAACTAGTCTATAGAGTTTACATCTAAGCAGTTTTAACCAAGCCTTTCCAACGCCAATGATAAAGTGAAAGTGAAAGTAGGTTTCAATGAACTTTCCTTCTATCCAAGCCAAGGTAGCAAATTGTCAATATTTTCTGTGTTTTATTCTACCAGATGTAAAGAAGATAAAGATCATATTTCACAAAAGAGGCTGATCTTTGTTTGTACTTATTGCCAAATGAGATTAATCAGTTATTTACCCCTTTCCCAAACAATTCCTAGCTTGCATGAGTAGTAGATGCAGGATGTTTTTTTAAGAATAAAAGTGTCTATTTGTATACATACATGTTACCGGACTAATAGCCTGTACTCTGCTAAAAGCTATAAATTTATCCGGTCCCGGACAGATTACCTATACACAGCTGAGTTTTGTTTGTTCAGAACCAAACAATTAGCCATTAATATTATAATTCAGGGGTTTCCTTAAAGGTGTATGGGGGCTTGGGGATTTTTTCCTTCCATTTGGGTATCAACCCTTTGCTACTTTTGTAACTATTCCATGGGGTTAATGAGAAAACAAGTTAAAACATAGAAAATCTCTTGCCTACTTTGTCTTTGGTCCCAAAAAAATAGACATCTGGTTGTCATCTATGCATTTCTGGTTTTATGGACTCACCAGAAGGTCCCTCTTAGTCCAAAGGTAACAAAATAAAAAAAAAAAACTTAGTTAACAGCTCAGCACAAAATTGTCATTTATTTCCAAATGACAAAAAGCTATATAGATCTACAGGTTAAATGATATTCTGTTCAGACAGTTTAGTAACCTCATTCATATTCAATGAAGATATTTTTATGGATAAATGTATTTACAACACATCCACCAGTAAGAATGCACAAATATCTCCAATGCATCATTTATAGCGGCTTGTATGGTTCCGTACAAATAATGTTAACAGCTCTATATGGCTAGTTATCCGGTTCCTGACAGATAATATAAATGACTTATAGTCTGAACCAGACAAATAGCTACTGCCTTTAAAAATCATTTAGTGAAAAGAAGAGATTTCTTTAATTCAATAGTTTTAAATGTGAATGCACTCTGGTCTTTCAACCTGGATCAGTTAGTTTGATTGTTGTTTGGGATAGGGATAAGTGATTAGAATTATATGTTATAATATTCAATCTTTATGCAATTCTAGGAGTATTTTTCAAATCTTTGTTATTTGAGGTCAGGATTTATCTTTTTTCAATGATATTTATTGCCATTGTCATAACAAGAGGACCATGATGGTCCTATATCGCTCACCTGAACCAAAATGATATGAGCAACATTTTTGTTCAATTCAATTAATATTTATGACTTTTGGACTGAGAACGAACTTCTGGTCAATAATGTTGTGAAAATCCAACTCATACGAGATCTTATGGTGCCCAGCTGTGTCTTGATTGATAAATAATTGTAGATTCTAGAGTATAAGCAGCCGAAAACAGCAGTTTATTCAAATTCAAGGGCACATAACTCTCAACTTTCTGATTAGATCAGACTGATAATCAAACTCATTTGAGATCTTTTGGTCCCAAACATTGTGTCCAAGTTTTGTCTTGATTGATTAATAATTGTAGATTCTAGAATGTAAAAAAGTTCAAAAACATCCGAAAATGGCAAATTTATCAAATTCAAGGGCACATTACTCTTGTCTTTCTGGTCAAATCAGACTGAAAATCATACTCATCCCAGATTTTATGGTCTTCAAAATTGTGTCCGAAATTGGTCTTGATTGGTCAATAATCGTAGATTCTAGAGCGTACACAAGATCGAAAACAGTCAAATACGGCAATTTTGTCAAATTCAAGGGCACATAACTCTCGACTTTCTAATTAGATCAGACTGAAAATCAAACTCATCCGAGATCTTATGATTCCCAACATTGGGTTCAAGTGTTGTCTTGATTGATTAATAATTGTAGATTCTAGAGTGTAAACAAGGTCAAAAACAGCCGAAAATGGCAATTTTATCAAATTCAAGGGCATATAACTTTTGTCTTTCTAGTCAAATCAAACTGAAAATCAAACTCATTCGAGAAAATATGGCTTTCAACATTGTGTCCAAAATTTATCTTGATTGGTTAATAATTGTAGATTCTAGAGCGTAAACAAGGTCGAAAACAGTCGAAAACAGCCAAAAACGGCAATTTTGTCAAATTCAAGGGCACATAACTCTCAACTTTCTGTTCAGATCAGACTGAAAATCAAACTCATGCGAGATCTTATGATCCAAAACATTGTGTTCTAGTTTGGTCTTGATTGATTAATAATTGTAGATTCTAGAGTGTAAACAAGGTCATAAACAGCTGAAAGTGGCAATTTTGTCAAATTTAAGGGCACATAACTCTTTATTTTTTTACCAGATCAAACTGAAAATCGAACTCATCCAAGATCTTATGGTCCCAAACCTTGTGTCCAAATTTTGTCTTGATTGACTAATAATTGTAGATTCTAGAGTGTAAACAAGGTCGAAAACTGCCTTAAATGGCAATTTTGTCGAATTCAAGGGCACATAACTCTCCTATTTCTAATCAGATCAGACCGAAAATCAAACTCATCCGAGATCTTATGGTCTATAACATTATATTAAAGTTTTGTCTTGATTGACTAATAATTGTAGATTCTAGAGTGTAAACAAGGTCGAAAACTGTCTAAAATGGCAATTTTGTCAAATTCAAGGGCACATAACTCTCGTACTTCTGATCAGATCAGACCCAAAATCAAACTCATCTGAGATCTTATGGTCTCCAACATTATATTAAAGTTTTGTCTTGATTGATCAATATTTGTAGATACTAGAGTGTAAACAATGTCAAAACTAGCTATTTTTTAAGTTCAAGGGCAGATAACTCTGGACTTTCTAGTTCGATCTGACCCATAATCGAACTCATCCGAGATCTTATGGTCATACATGTTTTGACCAAGTTTGGTCATGATTGGCCTATATTTGTGGATGCTAGAGTGTAAACACGAAATTGTGGACGGACGGACAGACAGACGGACGGACAGACAGACAGACAGACAGACGGACGACGGACAAAAAGTGACCACAATAGCTCACCTTGAGCACTTTGTGCTCAGGTGAGCTAATAAGTTAGGATATTGTGACTAGATAGATAGTATAATGTGGAAAGCATTTGCATGCACAAATACAAATACCATGTATATTGAGAATTATCTTTCAAATAACAGGTGAATGCATGCTGAAGAATTCAAGACACTCTCATGCTCACTTCTCGGAAACATATTTATGGATTTCCAGTTCTTCCTGAGAATCTATTGTTTCATTGGTAAGTTGTAAACATTAATATTAATATTATCTTGATGAAAGTCTCTTTGTAGGAAGCAAGATATGGCCAACATAAGGTTCTACATTTTGGTGTCAGTGCATAAAAGCATGAACAAAATTACAGTTGAAGGAAAAATGCTATTTGTGAGCTAAATATTAATTTAAGGTAGTACACCCCAAATAAGATATATATGTGACATCGAATTTTTTCGCGCGACACATTCATTACATATCCAAACTTATTCGGTCAACGTAAATTTTCAGCGGTGAACGTTCCCCCGAATGTTTACAACCTGGACCAAATAAGTTTGGATATGTATGAATCTCATTAGGGGTGTAGTACCTTAATGACCTTTGATATAACCTGATTTAAATCCTTTTCCCAAAATATTCTATTAAGGTAGGTGACCAAATTACCCATAAAGCTACAAAGGAGTTTGTGGTGCTTTGTCAATTTATTTTGATGTTGAAAGCACACACAAAACATTAAACCCCATGCTCCTGACCCCAAATCATATGACTTAGGATTTGAAATAACAAAAGATTTTTTATAATTACAAATGTATTTTGCTGTTCATCATATGCATTGCTGTGTTTGCCACATGTATCAGTTGTTTTATCATCAAAATTTGGGATTAAATGGCCCCAGTGTGTTCAAAGCAGTTCTTGTTTACAAATAAATATACTTTGTGAGTATGCTTATTTGCAAGTATTATTCTGAAAAGGGTCAAAAGTTAGAAAGTTTAGTGACTTTTTAATGAATTAACACTCATACTAACTGTTTTGTGTGTGTGTGTTTTTTTTCCAGATTGATCTTCTATCAAAAGGAGTTGAATGAAGGTCTAACCAATTTATCAAGTAGACCAAACAGTGAAATGAAGCACATTGACTTGAATTGTTTTGTGCATTTTTATTTAAAAAAATAAAACAAGTGTATGAAAAAGCAATGGTGGTGGTACTTGAATCAATGGCAAAATCATCACACAGCTTAAGCCAAGGGCGGATCTAGGGATGGGGTCAGGGGGCCATGACCCCCCCCCCCCCTGGAATTGATCAAAAATTGAATTTTGACTATATAAAACATATTTAACACATATTTAAGCCATTGTTTGGGCTTTGACCCCTCTGGAAAAAAATCTGGATCCGCCCTTGGCTTAAACCTATTTTGTTAATCCTTTCCCAAGTAATACCTGATTCTGAATAAATGTCATTTTGAAAGGCATAGAGAGAAAAGAAGAACATGCTGATACCCAACCTGTTTTCTACTTTTCTTTGAAGGCTATTCATGTTAGTAGATTTAGATCTACATCCAACTTTCTACACTTAGTAGATCTAACACTCTCAGTAATTTTATGCCCCGCGTCCATTTACAGTGGCGAATCCAGGATTTCTAAAAGGGTGGGGTCGAATTTACATTTAGGGGGGTTCGTTTTGCTATTAATATACAATTTTGACTGAATTTCTGCATGAAAATGAAAGAATTAGGCTTCAGAGGGGGGTTCGTTTGACCCCCCCCCCCCCCCGAACCCCCTCTGGATCCGCCACTGATTTACAACTAACATTCAACTTGATTTCTACTCGGGATGAGCAGCTGGAGGCTTGGATTGGATGTTATGTTCGTACCTGTATGGAAAATGCAAGGAGAATGATTTTGAGTTAACCAGTTGCAGCATCGTAACAGAGAAAGTGTTTCACCTTTTCCCAAACAAGCCCGATTTTGACGTCCCTAATAAAACAAAGTTTGCTAAATATTGAGACAAAAGAAGAAATCCACGTTGAAAATCCACAATTCTTCCTTTTGTCCCAAATAGTTTCTATGCTGGGGTTTCTATCAAAATCTAATCTGCTGTCTTCAAAGCCTTTAAATCTGCTAAATGAATGGGGTCAAATGCGTTACAATCAAGCGTAAACAGCTCTTTTGCTTTGTTTGGGGCTTGTGAAATGTAATGAACCTTGCCCCTTTCATTCGTTTTGGATACCTAAATCCATGCAAAAGTTTCCCAAATCGCATTTTTGCATCAAAATGCTAGAAATGTGTACAAATTTCGTATTTTTAAACCGGCGGCCTTAACTAGAGCGTATACGTTGCTAGGTAGTGTTTGGGAAGCGGAGCAACAAGCTTATCGGCGGTGAATAAATGACGCGCTCTGATTGGATGAAACTATCAGTATCGGAACGGTGCATTGATTTTCATCAAAATAAATGAGTATTCCAATTACAATTCCATAAAATAAATAGCACATCATCTAGGGCACACATTCATATAAGTCTATGATAAAAATCCAGAGTTTCTATGCACAAATAACAGTGAAATAATCCAATTTATTGAGAGCACACAAATTTGCAGCCTAACAAGTGGCGCATGCTGCCCAGTAGGGCCTCACTTTATTCTCATTTACTTTCATTTCTTACACAAACGTCTTTTCCCTAGTGTTTACAATACTGGCATCAGTTTTTTTTTAAACAAGTAAAGAACGAAATTAAACACACTTGTATATAGCAGCATAATATATGTTTAAACATTATAACTACTTGTGTTATTTATCGTAATATTTGTATGTTTTGTTGTTTGGAAAAGTACAAAAAAGATTGGGATTTTTTCCCTTTTTTCTGAACTTGAAGAATGAAGAAAGGTAAAAGAAATGACTAAGAAATATAGGTAACCAGGCGAATTAATAAGTTGCTGGTTTTCAAGGGAGACTACCCTTGTCCAAAAAAGCAAAAAATGGGGTGTCAATTGAATATCGACAGAAAGGTGATCAGAATGACTAGAAATAAACGAATAAATGTTTATTGTATACTTCATATATTATTCTATCCAAATAAGTAATAATTTGGAAGCATTGATTGATAATTTTGCAATATTTGGCCAAACATTTAAAACGTAGCCGAAATTGTTTTTATAGCATTTTACAAAATAGAAACAAAGGATCCAGCGGTAAGATTTTTCCCTTTTGGTATACACAAAGTGCTTCGTCACACCTACAAAATCGACAAGAGTTTTCTTGCATGTCTTCCCTGTTATGCACTAGATTCTATAGATGTTACAAAGCATCATCTTACGTGACTTTCTGAAGCATATGCTTTTTAAGATGTCACTTCGCTTCTTTTTTAGCACTGACCTGCATTTTGAATACGTAGAAGACAGCGAACTATTAGGTTCCGTCCGATGAACAATGGCACTTTTATCGACCAGAGACAGAAGAAATCACCATTAAAAGTTAAGCCATTTGATCAACGCGATTGATAACTATTAAATTGCCATATTTCAATTCTCACACTTCTTTGAATCAGTTCAGAATAAATGATAGAAATCTTACCATAGAAAACTCAACCAAACGTTCTTAATGCTAGAATTAGTTTTAAACTAGGTCAACTGTAGTCAAAAAGTAGGTCATGATGTCAGATCTTAGGAAAAACCCCATTATGCACGTTAGATGCCTGATTTTGACCGATCAAACTTGAAATTTTATCTGAATGACTGCCCTGGTTAAATTTCGAACAAGTTTGAAATTGGGTCAACTTGGGTCAAAAAGAAGGTAAAGAGGTAAAATCTAGAGGCCACAACTTTTGCCATATAAACCTGAAATTTGGTTAGAATGGTTTTCTTGATATAATCTCGGACTAGTTCGAAATTTGGTCAAGTGGGATCAAAAACTAGGTCACAATGTCAAATCTTAGAAAAACCTTGCATGCCCTCTAGAGGTCACATTTTTAGCTTGATCAATTTAACATTTGGCCAGATTGATTATCTGGATAACATCTCAGAAGGTTTTGAAATTGGGTCAACGGGGGTAAAAAATTAGGACACTGGATCAAATCTTGGTAAACTTTGTATGCACCCTAGATGTCGCATTTTTTGTTAGATCAACCTGAAAAATGACCAGAATAATAGTCTTGGTGAAAACTGGTAGAGACAGATAGGGTCAACCAGTGCCTAAAATAGGGTCATGGGGTCAAATCTTTGAAGGCGATTGAATCAGGTGAGCGATTTAGGGTCACTATGGCCCTCTTGTTTGGAATTTGTTTTAACTATTTGTAAAACCCGACAAAAACACTGAAACATTTTCCCTTAGAGGAAATAGATGTAGTTAGGCGGATATGGCATATGATCATTAATTTTTTCAGGAAAGCACCAAATTTGGCAAACGTGTAGTCAAGACCTATACAAATGATGTGGTAGGCAGAGCTCAAAATTTTAGCCCCTAGATGGCCGCCAAATTGAATTTCAATATGGCCGCCTAATTTAACCTATTAGAGGCAATATCTCCCTTATAAGTGCAGATATTGACTTACCTTTTACGTCTTTACAAAAAAGTACCAGCGGATCCAATACAGTCACTTATATATGTATTTGAGATGGCCGTCTTAGATTTCAGAGATGGCCGCCACTAATTACTGTTTTTTTACTACATTTTAAATTATAACTGACACAAATGAATTTCGGATGCTTTACCCAACTTTATACAAGATATTGCTGCAAAGAAATCATTTACAATTATTTTTTTCATCAATTTTGAATTTCAAGATGGCCGCCATTGAGAGAATCTGATTTTCTATTCATTAAATAGCTGTGTTATATCTCCCATAGTATGGCTTACTTTTTGTGTCCTCACCCATATTCAAATTACCAGGCTATTTTCAAATTAATTATGATAGCTCTCTTTTTTTGGGGTGGCTGTCTAAGATTTCAAAGATGGCCGCCACTAATTACAGTTTTTCACTATCTTTCAAATTATAACTGACACAAATGAATTTCGGATGCCTTACCAAACTTTTTGAAAGGTATTGCTACAAAGAAATCATTTTCAAATAAATTTGATTCATTCATTTTGAATTTCAAGATGGCCACCATTAAGAGGGCCTGATTTTCTTTTCATTCTATATTTGTTACTGCACACTAAAGTTGACATAATTATTTGTAAAGCAAATATGTCATTAATGTGTTTTGAATACAAAACTAGTGGAAATATTGTTCAATATTAATATTCCAAGTGAAATATGACAAACACCAAACGTTCCTTCTTGCTGCCATGTTCTCAGATGGATGTCATTAAATGACTATTAATCCTTTAAATGTGTATAAAATTGCTTGAATATTGATACAGAGGGTTTGAATATGCTTATACATATTTAGATTTACTTAATTATAAATGTCTCATTTATATAGTTGCACAATGTATGATTGATATTCAGACATGGCCGCCAACGAACATGGCATAAAGGACTGATATTTCACATTTTAGTGATGTTAAGAGAATTTGGCTATAATTTATACCATACATGTATTCCAAAAAAACCACATTATACCACCATTTACATAATGAACTGACACAATGACAGCTCACCAGAGATGACCACCACAGGACTAGGAAGCACTATATTATGCATATGTCTACCCTCAATGCTTTGAAGACTAGCAGATCAAATAAAGTCACTTATAGATCTTCATGCATGTATTACAGATTTCATTTGACCTGACACTGACCTTTACAAAAATGTGTTCATATTTCGCACTATATAGCGTAACATTTTTTTCAAATAGACTTGTATCATAGAACATATATAGATATAATAGGTACAAAAGAAAATATTACTTCATTGTTCATTTTAAAAAGCCAATGCGTGTAATTTATGATAATAAAATCTAAAGCTGCGCCATGTGAAATGAAATCTGTAATAGGATGGCCAGTTTGGTGTTCACAAATTGCAAACCACTTACAGTTAATGATACCGAAGAAAAACATAACAAAAATATAGTTTAAAGTATCATTGAAAGGAATCTGTAAGCTATGATTAAAGATAATTCCATGTCGCACTAGATATTAACCCATTACCAACTGAAATATTCTGGACTCGTCAAAATTCAAAGATATTGCAGATGACAATTTCAAGTTAAGAAAATTTAAAATCGTTTAGTCTTTTTTGGTAGAAAACATTGTGGGAAATGAAGAAATTGCTAGTCACAAGCAAATTCTTCATTTTTTACAATGTTTTCAGAAGTCTTTATTTATGGGGGAGTCAAAAAGAGTCATTGTGTAGAAATGAGTTAAGACACTTCCAATGTGTTGACCATATTTCATTTATAGGTATCTTTGGAATCAATCAGTGTCTATCAAGATAACCTTGGGTTCAAGATTTCAACCCAGTTGGAATTAACGTTTCGTCTACTTGGTCATCCAAAGATTTGTTCTGAGTATGATCCCTTGACACCACTGACCACCACCACCATTATATATCGTGGAACAGCTCTATCTTTGTGATAGAAGCTTCTTCTCAGCAACCCTCTGTCTTAAGAGACGATGACAACTGCATGTAGTCGATCAGGTTGATGGCAAGTAATGGTGATGGCCAAAGCGAGATCCAAGGCATTCTCATATAAGTAATCCAATTGTAATAAAGAATTGTGCACTTTCTATAAAAATGTCATATCAAACGGTATCATCTTATTTTAAACAATGAAATTGTTCTTGAGCAAATTCCATTAGGTTAAAAAAGGTAAATGAAGAAAAGTAAAAAGAAAAGAATCACATTTGAACAGAAGAAATAATAAAGTTTCACATGACGGCCATCTCTGATTTGGAAAAGATATATCATGAAATAGGATACAAATCTGCAACAAATCATTTCTATCAAGCCTTTCAAAATAATTGCTGGTTTTTTTTTCTCTCTTTTGGTAGCCACCTCTGATAAGCTTCGACAGTGTACACCAAAATGCGCCATAAGTTTATAAAAATATATATGGGTTCAAAAGGCAGTTATCTCAGAATGGCAACATTGCAGTAAATAATGCGTTTTATTAATGATACATTTTAACAGCAACTTCGAATACTTATAGACTCTCTTTATAAAAACTAAAAGCAACATTTTGCATATTTAAAAAAAATACTATTTATTGAATGACACATACATGTATATTGAAACATTGCAACCAGTAGGAACTTAAAGTGGTTATCAATTTTTTAGTTCAAAGGTACACATGGGGCAATATCCTTTATTACAAATCATAATTTGGACTCATTCATGAATACATGTTCCAGAATAAAAGCCCATTGTCTTAATAATGACCATCTTAGAATGAAATAGAGAGCTACCATTATCAATTTGAAAATATACTCATTGGAACAATAGCTCTTCAAAGAGTTCGTTTAAACATCGAAAGTTTATTTGCATCAATAATTATTAGAGATATATATAAAAAACAGTAATTTGTGGCGGCCATCTTTGGAATCTAAGTTAACGCCCTAAAATGTATATATGAATGACTTTATTGGACCTTCTGGTAATTTTAATATGGGTGAGGGCACAAAAAGTAAACCATAATAATGTGAGATATAACACAGATATATAATGAATAGAAAATCAGGTTCTCTTAATGGCGGCAATCTAGAAATTCAAAATGGATGAAAAAAATAATTGTAAATGATTTCTTTACAGCAATATCTTGTAAAAAGTTTGTTAGGCACCCGAAATTCATTTGTGTCAGTTGTAATTTGAAAGATAGTAAACAACCAGTAATTTGTGGCGGCCATCTGTGGAATCTAAGATGACGACCTCAAATGTATAAATGAATTACTTTATTGGACCCACTGAAAATTTGAATATGGATGAGGACACAAAAAGTAAGCCATAATATGGAAGATATAACACAGATACTTGATGAATAGAAAATCGGCTTCTCTTAATGGCGGCCATCTTGAAATTCAAAATGGATGAAAAAAATAATTGTAAATGATTTCTTTGCAGCAATATCTTGTAAGAAGTTTTGTAAGGCATCCGAAATTCATTTGTGTCAGTTATAATTTGAAAGGTAGTAAAAAACAGTAATTGGTGGTGGCCATCTTTGATATCTAAGACGGCCATCCCAAAAGCATATATAAGTGACTGTATTGGATCCGCTGGTACTTTTTTGTAAATACGTTCAAGGTAAGTTAACATCTGCACTTATAAGGGAGATATCGCCTCTAACAGGTTAAACTAGGCGGCCATATTGAAATTCAATTTGGCGGCCATCTAGGGGCTAAAATTTTGGGCTCTGCCTACCACATCATTTGTATAGGTCTAGACTACATGTGTGCCAAATTTGGTGCTTTCCTGAAAAAATTAATGATGGACCTCATATTTCTGATATATCCGCCTAACTAATGGGACAATAACACAAAGCAAAGATCAGAGGAACGAGGTCACTGAACTCGAGTCAAGTTTTTAGCTCACCTGAGCACAAAGTGCTCAAGGTGAGCTATTGTGGTCGCTTTTTGTCCGTCGGCGTTCGTCTGTCCGTCTGTCCGTCTGTCTGTCCGTCTGTTCACATTTTGTTGTTACCACTCTAGCACCCACAAATATTGACCAATCTTAATCAAACTTGGTCAAAACATGTATGACCATAAGTTCTCGGATGAGTTCGATTTTGAGTCAGATCGGACCAGGAAGTCTGGAGTTATGTGCCCTTGAACGTCAAAAATGGCTAGTTTTGACTTTGTTACCACTCTAGCATCTACAAATATTGACCAATCTTAACCAAACTTGGTCAACATATGGATGACCATAAGTTCTCGGATGAGTTCGATTTTGAGTCAGATCGGACCAGGAAGTCTGGAGTTATGTGCCCTTGAAAGTCAAAAATGGCTAGTTTTGACTTTGTTACCACTCTAGCATCTACAAATACTAACCAATCATAATCAAACTTGGTCAAAATATGTATGACCATAAGTTCTTGGATGAGTTCGATTTTGAGTCAGATCAGAATAGGAAGTCTGGAGTAATGTGCCCTTGAACATCAAAAATGGCTAGTTTTAACTTCGTTACCACTCTATCATCTACAAATATTGACCGATCAAAACAAAACTTTGCAACAATGTATGTAACTATAAGTTCTCAGACGAGTTTGATTTTGAATCAGATTGGACTAGGAAGTCTGGAGTTATGTGCCCTTGAACGTCCAAAATGGCTAGTTTTGACTTTGTTACCACTCTAGCATCTACAAATATTGACCGATCAAAACAAAACATTGCCACAATGTTGGTAACTATAAGTTCTCAGATGAGTTTAATTTTTTGTCAGATCGGACATGGAAATCTGGAGTTATGTGCCCTTGAACGTCAAAAATGGCTAGTTTTGACTTTGTTACCACTCTAGCATCTACAAATATTGACCGATCAAGACAAAACTTTGCCACAATGTTGGTAACCATAAGATCTTGGTTGACTTCGATTTTCAGTGTGATTGAAGTAGGAAGTCTGGAATTATGTGCCCTTGAATTTGACAAAATTGCTGTTTTCGACTTTGTTTACACTGTAGCATCTACATTTATTGACTTGTCAAGACAAAACTTGGCCACAATGTTGGTGGCCATAAGATCCTGGATGAGTGAAACTTTCAGCTTGATTTGACTAGAGTTATTGGCCCTTGAATTTCACAAAATACAGTTTTCGACTTTATTTTCCCTCTAACAATATATTGACCAATCCAAAAAAAAAAAAATTGGACATAATGTTGATGAGAATACTTTTATTAGAACAGAGGTATGTGCCCTTGACTGTGTTGTTTTCTTCCACTTTGTTTTCGAGCCCGGATAGCTCAGTCGGTTACGTCGGAGTCTGTCAATCTAGGGGTCTCGAGTTCGAACCCCGGCTCGGCCAGTATCCATTCTGACATTTGACAAAAGTCATTTGTCTCTCACCAATGGGTGTGAATCATCTATGTGAGAGAGCAGCTGGAGGCTGGGTTTGGATATTGTGGTTGTACTGGTGCGAGAAATACCAGGAACCCACGGTTAGGTGCTCCAGCCGCCGCGATATGACCCTGGTAGTTGAAAACGGCGTAAAACCCCAATAAACTCAAACTCAAACTCCACTTTGTTTTCACTGTAACAGCCACAAATATTGATCATTCAAGATTATGAAAGCAGTTTTCAGCTGGATCATAATCTCACATCTTAAATTATGTGCTCTTGAACTTAATACAACATTGTGACTTTCTTTCTATATAGGTTCAGGTGAGCGATTAAGGACCATCATGGTCCTCTTGTTTGGCATATTTTGCCGATTCTGACCATAAAATATGTTTAGTTTGATATTCCCCGCCGATGAAATCACCGGTGGGATATTCTTTTTGCGTCGTCCACCATTCTGTCCGTCTAAGTTTCGTTTCCGCGCTAATTCTTTGAAACCATTTACTTGATTTCAATGAAACTTTGTGGAAAGCTACACTAGAAAGAGGAGATGGGCATTTCGTCAGGGTTACCCGGATCAACAATAACACTCAAAGTTACTGTCCCTGATTGGGGGGAGCCTAGTACTCGTACATATAGAGTAATCAAAATATTTTCGGCGGGGATGTAAATTCAATGAGTTTGCTAGTTGAATATGACATTAAGCGTTAACCCGCCGAAAACTGGATGTACTGACATTCCATAATTTTGATCTAAAAGTAAATAGTACAAATGCATTGTTTCCCTTGATATGACAGTTACATCATCACCACACAATGATTTATGAAAAGAGGAATGTTGATACTTTTGTCGAGGAAAAGTGTAATGAAATTTACAATACCGATAGAATCCCTCTGCTGGTAGATGCCCGATGACTTTTTCTTTATGTTGCTATTGACACTCGCACACATGTCATTTTGTCTGAAAAGATGGAAAACGGAAATCATTTGTGAAGTGTGACATTGAAAATGGTCCACATAGGACTTCATTAATGGAAAATAACGAGATGTTTTACAAATGAAGCGGTCAGATAAACAAATCACTGTTACTGTAAATAGAAACATTTGTTTGTTCCATATACATGTATACCTGTAGTATGTACCATTGTTTTGAATATGATTATAAAGAGCGTTATACAAGAAAAGAATTCGATTTACCTCCAGTAAGTTGTGATAGTGTCAAAATCATGTTTTCCCGACGGTTTAATGTTGAATACGAAATCTGAAAAGCCTTTGGAGCCTCCCCAACTGCAGGGAACATACCTAACTTGCATGTACCAAAACCCGCCGTACTGAAAAATAACATGTGTATGATTTCGATTGGTTTGGTTAATTGGGATTTTACACCCTTTTCAACTGCTACGGTCATACTGCGGCGGCTGGAGCTCGTAACCATTGATGCCTTTTGTTTCTCATACCAGTACTACTACAGCACCCTTACTAAACCTCCAGCTACTCGCCCGCATAGGTTAACGACATCAAACCGTTGGTGGGTGACATTTTTGTCAGAAAGGATATTTCCCGACCTCTCGAGTGAGAGACAGATGTGCTTTCAATTGCGCTATGACCGGGGACGGCCATTTAGGATTTCGAGTCTTCACGTGCTGTGACAACTACAGGGAACGTTTATCACATTGTATCACAAATTCGATCACATTGATATAGCAAAGTCATCCATAATGGAAATCTAAATGTAGCACATAAACAATCGGAACTTAAATTAAAAAAAAATCAGATAAGATATACTGGCGTTGAAATGAATGACTTGATAAAAGTACGATGTTCATGGATGAAAAATGGAATTTCATATTACACAATCCAAGAAGACTTACTTTTCGTAGATCTACATTTTTCATGGGCATTGGACATGTCTGTAATCTCGCTATATCTATCGACGAAGCGTTCGGTATATGAAGTGCGGCAACCCAAATCAGAGGCATAGCCATACCTATATAGCAAAACATCTTGTTGCAATGCTTTTGTTGGCGTCCCCACTAAAATATATATGTAACATGATATCATAGATGCAGATAAAAGGCGTGTTTTTTCCAAATCATATATCGTTTGTTAATAATCAAATCCTATGTGATGGATACTTAATGGAATCGTGTCCATAGGACAATTTCAATTAGTATTCATAACATAGGGGTTGGGATTTGAATAACAAAAAAAGATGCCTTTTCCTCATCTTGTCTATTTCTCTGAATATAAAATATTTTGTTTTGAGATGAGCTGAACAGAACCCCTAATTATTCCAATCACAGGAATAGTTCTTTTTCGAGATAAGTAAGACATGGCCTATGGACGATCTTTTTCTGAAAGAAAAAAATCCGATTTTCAACATTCTTCTCTTTTCGCTCAGAGATTTCACGACTTTTGAATAGAAATACCGTTAGGCCTACAATTCCTTCAATGATTTGACGTCAAATAATAATTATCGAGTATTGCAGTGCAAATTGAACCTGCAACTGGTCAAAGGTCAGTTATCACAATCATTCCGTAGAGACAATTAACATTTTGTCATACAATATGTCTTGACGGTTTACGGAATTGATGGGCATTATATATATTTATCCCTTCACAAAAGATCATTTTATGCCCTCGTATATGAAGATCGGGGCATATCGAATTCTTGTGTCCAGCCATCTGTCTGTCCATCAGAAAACTTTGCCTTTTCTTCAAAAGACGTCATTTCGGGGACATTTGTGTTTCACAAACACATCTTGTTCATCCTCCAAGTTATACATGATTAAGACAACACCATTGGTGTATTTGAAGAAAAATCTCGTAAAATATATAATAGGAAAGAATAAGACAAAAGGAGAAAATGTAAGTTGTATTTTCTTCTTTTGTCTTAAGGTTATTTATGCATTTTCTATAACTGACGCCAAAACCAGATCGTGATTTGCGAATGGTTAAAATGTTACATTACATTTCATGCGTACCTTATACCCAAAGTATTGGTAACCAAAGTCTTAAGGTTTCTGACCAAACCTTTCACCGTAAAGAGATGGTCGTACTAAATATTTGATTACTTTACACGAATTTAAGTTGTGCAATTTTGCAGTGTTTAAACATCGAAAGTGATAGCATTTCAGCCATTGATATAAAAATATACATGATGTATAAGGTAATCAATTGTCAGATCGAAGTATTCATGTCATCGATCAGTCAGTGCAACTGTTATCCATCAAATTTTTTGTCTATTGCTTTTTATTTACTTTTTTATGACGAACGTTTACGGTAAAACCCATTGTTTACGAATTGTATCCATCACCGTATTCGGCAAATGTTACTAAAATACTCAAATTTTTATCTATCAAAAAATTATTAACCAAATATTCGGCTAGTCCAATTTGAAAGCATCTACAGACAACAACAACAAACTGATATTAACCATTTCCCAAACAAGACCTGGTTTTGACGTCCCTAATAGAAAAAGGCTTGGGAAAACAATTGAAACAAAAGAAGAAACTGCTGATAACCAGCAGTTTCTCCTTTGGTCTCAATATTTTCTATACCATATTTTACGCAAATTCTATCTTTAATAACATCCATTTTGTCATTTGTGGCACTTTTTGAAGCACTTTTTGAAGCGGATCACCCTAAAATTTTGCCGTATGGGAAAGGGTTAAAGGCTATAAATATATGTATATTGCAAAGAAAATATTGAGAATGAATTGCTGTTTACCAGCGTTTTCTTTTTTTATCACAATATTCTTCTGAACCAATTCTGTGAAAGTAAGGCCCTTTCTGGAAACGTTGGTTGAACGACCCCAGCTGCCAACCCAAATATAAACTCGCGGAGCAAATGATGCAACGTGCATACGCATAATCTTCTATACAAAAACATTTATTGTTAACAGTGTCGAAGATTGTCCAAGACATTCTGAGAAAAAAGATCAAATTTTGAAAGGGTTAAGGAAATCAAAACAAAGTGCTAACCAATAGAGAAACTCGTAAAATATTAGATTATAAAGCTTTGAAACAAAAGGGCAAAATGCTGGTTGCAAACATTTTCTCCTTTAACTACAACATTTTCTAACCCCATATTTTGTATAAAAAGGAGTCGCCAACCGGGAAAGGTAGAAATTTCTTGCAGAGTGCATTAGGGTTGTTGGCAGGATTTGCACTTTTGGCCTATTGATAAAGCACTTCACATCCGTCAAAATGTGAGAAGTACTGTTGTCACCACCATTCGTGTCTGGCTTAATGATTGCAGAATGCAGAAACTAGGAAGAACAATGGGAATACTTTTCTCACCACGACTAGACAACACTGCATTATGGACGATATACGTAGTTTACTTGAACTTTGTTAAACATTTACTCAATTAAAGGTTCTCGTACCCTTAGAATCTTATACTATGGAAATAATCTAAAATGATCAAAGTTAATTCAACAAACCGCGTTTCATTAGTTTGATAAAACCGAGAGACCATGTGACAACAGCATGTCGCACGACCAATCTCCAGTTATAGCTACATGTAAAGTATCGAAGTCACCGTGCTTCAGGTTTTATCCATATCAAATTGCTGATGTGGATTATGTGAAAGCGTTGTAGATTACAATGACAGTGGATATATTTAACAAATATTTTATTTCAGCGCTTTGGTAATTCTCCGATAAAAGAGTATCCACAAAACTTATATATAACAACAAAATGAATCAAAGTACTGTTAGTATTGATGGTCGGGAAATAGAAAAATCGAAAAACAAGAAATAAAAATCTTTCAGAATCAAACTTAAGGAATTACCGTCAAATATTCTCAATGTTCTTATTTAAGATGGTATCATCAAAATTCACCCACATACTCATATTTTTCGAGTCTATGCCAGTGGAAGTATGATGCCTTTATCTAGAAAAGGAATCCGAATAGACGGAAGAGAAATGGTAAAAAATATATACTTAAATACACACAAACCGATGGATAAGAAAAAAACAGGCTTAACGAAAAGCTTCACAAGACTTTGGGCACTAGCTTAATTCAAGGACAGATTTCTTTAGAATGCGATGAATTCCTAAGGTAGCAGGCACAACTAGACACAAGTAGATTCATTTTGGCGAGTTCTGTCTTCCGGTTGAAACTGTTGGAGTTGCACACTACACAAATTGCAAATGAACGCACTGACAGACAGTCCGACGGACTGAAAGACACATGTTCGATCAGGTTTGAAACACAATACAACCGTTTGGTAAAAACGACTTGCTTTCACATTTGTAAATGACTCTCAAATGAAAATCAAAATTTTCTTTTATGTAAAAAATAAATGAAAAGATATCGAATACATGTGAATTTGGTTAAAATGCAATTAGCTGTTTAGGCGTAAACGAAAGATTGATGAATGCACGCATGTGGTGAATAATTTTTACAAAATGATTCGCTGATTGATAGCTAGTACAGCCGAACCTACAAAGCAGAAATATTTATAGTTTTAGTTCAATGAAAACGTTTAAAAACCCATCTTATAAAATTGATGTTGCGGCTTTAAATACCAACATGAAATCGATCTTATATTATTCTTAAATGTCCGATGCACTAAAACTAATTGCTTCAATTAACTTCAACTTATTTGCACATCAAGTCCAATCAAAATATCATAATGTATTGATATGTTTCGAAGTGCAGAAGCAAAGGAAGAATATGGTGAAACATGATAAAATGCTAGTAACCAGCAGGAATATAATCCAATGTTCTATCAATGACCGTATACTTTCTGTGTATTTGGCTTACATGAGAACTTTGTGCTCATGGTGAGCTAGTGTAGTCACTTATCGTCCGTCCGTTCGCAATTCCTTTTTAAATCATCTTCTCCTTAAAGTGACAATTCACATTTTTTTCATTTTTTAAAAGTATGTCGTGATGCAAAGATAACGCGTAGAACTGCTATCAGTTTTTTTGAAGTTGTTATTTATAAGCGAAGAATGCGCCTTAAAAGTTGAGACAGAAATAACAAATTATATATAAATCTGAACTGTTGTCCACAACAATTTGTTTAATTTTAGCTCAAAAATATATATTTCTCGTAAACGGTTCAATATTTTGGCTTGAAATTTTCAGAATTTCATAAGAAAACATGTTCTTTCAGATAGAATAAAAGTAAAATTTATGTAAAAATAATTATGTAATGTCACTTTAACCTCTGGGTCAATTCTGACCAAACTTGGTAGGACTGTTCCTCTAGTAACCCTTTTTAAAATTTGTTCATTAATCTTTGATTCGGCTACCAACGAGTGCGTGGCAGGACTTATGGGACTTTGAAAAATCACTAGAAAATTCTTGAAAATCAACCGTTAGGCCTATTTAATTCAAACTTGGTAGGAATGTTCCCGAAGTGATTCTTTTAACATTTGCTTACAGGTTTCTAGATTCATAAAATTGTGAGCATGGCAGAGCAGGACTTATTGGTCTTATAGAAACCATTTGACCATTGATCAAGAAACTTCACACCGTTGTTGTCCTTGACCGAAGAAAGTGCCCTATAGGTTTTGGGGGACATAGGTTGTTTAAAATCCATTTCTGTGCTCCAACTGGATGATACTTTGACCTACAACTTTTACACAATGACCAGAACCTAGAGGTATGTGAATACAAAATTAAATGGTAGATTTAAACCGTAAACTTTTTCTTTAACAATCCTCTCAAAAACTTCTACATGAATTTCAATCAAACTTCACATGAATTGTCCTTAGGCGACCCTCTCTCTGATTCCTTCAAAGAATTCTGAATAGAGTTATCTGCCCTCTGCCGTTTTGACTTTTTTCACCTCTAGCGAACAATCAAGACAAAATTGGGACAGAATGATGGTGACTATAATATCTTGACTGGGTAAAATGTTCACGAGTTATGTGCCCTTGAAATTGACAATATAGCCATTTTCGGCTTTATTTATACCCTCCACAACAAAGTTATGGGGGTATACTGGATTCAGGTTGTCCGTCCGTCCGTCCGTGGACATAATTTTGTGTCCTCTTCTCCTCCCACAGTTTTTGACCGATTTTGCTGAAATTTTAGCAGGTTGTTTCTTATTATATGAAGTTGTGCACCTGCAATTTTCATTTTGATCCAGGCAGTAGTTTCAGAGTTAAGCCACTTTTAACTTTAGCACTTTTTCAGTGACAACGCGCTAGTGGGGGGTATTTGTCCGCTTTGCGACAGTTCTAGTTTGACTTTGTTTTCACTCTAGCAACCACAAATGTTAACAAATCGAGATATAACTTAAAACAACAGAATGTTGGTGATCATGAGATATTGCCTGGGTGTAATTTTGAGCTTGACTTGAATTTTGTATCTTTAGTTATGCGCCCTTAAAATTGACATATTCACAAAATTCACATAACTTTTGGCTATATTTTGACTTTTTAACTCTAGCAACTACAAGTATTGACCAATCAAGGTATCACATAGACAGAATGTTGGTGACTATAAGATCTTGCCTTGGTATAATTTTCAGCTTTTTACCACGAGCTGTTAGCGATTGAAATGGACAAAATTGCCACTTTCCGCTTTATTGTGACATTCTTTTCACTCCTGCAACTACAAATATTGACCAATCAAGACAAAACTTAGACAGAATAATGGTGACTATAATATATCTTGCCCGAGAAAAATTTCCAGCCTGATTTGAATTTTAAATCATGAGTTATGTGCCCTCGAAATTGACAAAATTGCCATTTTCGGCTTTATTTTGACTTTGGTTTCACTATAGCAACTACAAATATTTACCAATCCAGATATAACTTAGACAGAACAACAGAATGTTGGTGATGATGAGATCTTGCCTGGGTGTAGTTTTCAACTTGATTGGAATTTAATATTTTTAGTTATGCGACCTTAAAATTGACAAAATTGTCATTTTTGGCTATATTTTGACTGTTTTTACTCTAGCAACTACAAATATTGACCAATCAAAGACATGATATAGACAAATTGTTGGTAAGTTCTTGCTTGGGAATATTTTTTAGCTAATCATGAGTTATGTGCCACTTTGTTTTAACTCTAGTAACTATTAACTGATCAAGACAAACCCGAGACAGAACGTTGGTAACGATAAGATCTGTAATTATCAGCTTGGTCTGAATAAAACATCATTAGTAATGTGCTCTTGAAATTTACAAAATTGCTATTTTCAGCTTTTTTGTATCTTGAATATAAACCAACCAATACAAAACTTTAAAAGAATCTTACTGACCATAAGATCTTACATGCTTGTAATTTTCAGCTTGCTCTGAATCTTTAATCCATAGTTATGTGCCCTTGACATTGACAGAATAGCTGTTTTCGACTTTGTTTTCACCGTCTTTACATCCCCAATTGACATGATAATTATCAATCATGTCAAAACTTTAATAACATGTTGGTGAAGTTAAGATATTGTTTTAATGTCATCGTCAGCTTGATAGAAATATAACATCCTGAGTTATGTTCACTTGAATTTGACAAAATTGCCAATTGTGTCTTTGTTTTCACTCTCGCTTGAATTATCTTGCATGGGTCCCTTTCAATTTAGACTTTGGAGCGCTTCCATACCGCCGGGGCTGTCTAGTCATTAGTAAACATGGCGGTAAAACGTGAAATGGGCAATACCGGCCTTTTAACTGTATACGTAACATATAAGTTGGAACTATGGATGCAAGTCCAAATTAAAGAAACTACGTAAATTTAATACATACCATTGTAAATTTTGAATTTACACACCGAAGCGGTCATTTCGTCGCCATTTTTTCTTTTTTAATTTCATTGTCAATTGCAATGCAATTGATGAAACTGGTGACACAATTTAAATTTTTATTTGGTCCTAGTAACACTGGTAAGGCGCCCCATAACTGATCGTCCATCTGTCTGTCCTATCCATCATCTGTATGTCCTTCTGTGACAGTATACGTTAGAAATTTCTTTTTTCCGTGACTTCTATTACAGTTTCTAAAACTAGAATATCTGTTCTTCTTAGAGATAATTTTTCTAGAGAGAAGAAGAAATCAGCTGTCTTCCAATCTAAACAAATATATTTCACCATGACATGTCTCAAATTAGATACCATGAATAAATACTTTCGGATCAACGTTAACTCTTCGACAACTTTTAAAGATATGCAACCCATTATTAGCACCAAAGAGCCAGAGGTGAAATTGGAAAACTACCAGTAATTTCTAAACTGTGTTATATTTCCATTCCAAATACAAACAGAAGCATTTTGAACGGTTTATAATTTTGAATTTATACATACTTATGGAAATATTTGACAAAAATGTTCAAAATTACCTCCTTTGCATATGAATATAGACTAATATTTGTAAATTATTTTCTTCTAGAAGCATAATCTTGAAATCAGGCACGGTGAATCAACTTATAAGAAGTGTATTAAAAAATGAGTGTAATTTGATGCATTTCGTATAGCTAGAAAGTAGTGTTTTTGATGACGGGCTGTATACCTTAAGGTGGCCGAATTCGATTCGACTGCGCATCCAAAAACGCGCATGTTGTCGTAAATAAGATAGCGACCTAAAGTTTCAGAAAAAAATGTAGAAAGTTAGATCCGTTACATTTTTTTTGAGTTAAACTATACAAACTTTTGCATCAGTTTTTCATCGAACAAGAATAAAACGTGAAAATATATCAGGCCGTATTTTAAATGTTTTGATGACGTCATTTAAACACGTTCGTTTTTACGTTCAAAATAACGACGTCGGTAATACGGTAAAGGTAAGATTCACAAAATCGGCCGATTTCTGACGAATGTATCGTTAGAAAAGTCCAAATTTGGTTTGAATTATCGGAATCTACTGACCTTTGTCTAATACGTTGCACTTTCACACTACAGTTCCAGACATTACACCAATGTTAGATAAATATAGCTTACTCCACAGCCATTTAGGCCTAAAATTTCCCTTTTCCACAATAGAATAAAACAATTTGGAGACGTCAAACATTTATTTTAAAATCTATTTTATGTTTTAATCAAACAAGCAACATATTACGATCATGATTATGATTTTGGCCAATACTTCCTATTATGTACTAAAAGCTATACAAAGTCGAGCTGAAAGTCTGCTTTTTTCAGTGGAAAAGTACACTTTTGAGGCGGTCTCCCGTTTATGTACAGTGGTGACATTTGTTTTTTATTTCTTCATTTTATAGATCATTTGCAGGCTCATCAATTACCAAATCATTATCAAATTTTCTTAGCCAGAAAATTCTAAAATTTTAATATTTGCGCCAAAGATCAGCTGAAATACTGCTATTTCGGCACTTTTGAGACAACCCCCAATTCATATACTGTGGTAACTTTTGTTTTTTATTCCTTTATTTTACAGATCATTTGCAGGTTCATCAATTACCAAAATATTATCAAATTCTCTAGGGCAGAAATTTCTAAAATTTTAACATTTGCGTCAAAGATCAGCTGAAATACTGCTATTTCGGCATTTTTGAGACAGCCCCCAATTCATATACTGTGGTGACTTTTGTTTTTTATTTCTTTCTTTTACAGATCATTTGCAGGTTCATCAATTACCAGAATATTATCAAATTCTCTAGGGCAGAAATTTCTAAAACTAACATTTGCTTCAAAGAGCAGCTGAAATACTGCTATTTCGGCATTTTTGAGACAACCCCCAATTCATATATTGTGGTGACTTTTGTTTTTTATTTCTTTATTTCACAGATCATGACCAGGTTCCTCAATTTACAAAATATTATCAAATTATCTAGGGCAGAAATTCTCTATTTTTTAACATTTATGTAAAAATATTCAAATTAAAAATAGCCATTTCAGTGCTGGTTTTGAGACGGCCCTCATTCTTTCCCTAGATGGTGACTTATCTTTTTTATTATCTTAATTTATCAGTAAGGATTCGCTTTGTAACATGCGACAGTATGAGTCAATTCTCTAGGGCAGTTTTCTTGTTATGGAATCGCATTCGGCTACCTTAAAAGTGCAGATGGCCATGAAGGGTGTGAGAAACTTTTCTTAAGAGGAAAAATCTGACTTGCTCACGCCTTACATGAATATAATCGTCGCTACAGATAATTTGAAAAAAGAACAACTTTGAAAAGGTGCAGACGGCCATGAAGGATATGAGAAAACTTTCTTGAGAAGAAAATACTGGTTTGTTCACTCTTTTCATTATGATTACCGTGATTAAATGATTTTGAATGGTTAAAACAATTACTCAACTTAGTGAAGATGTTTAATATAATGCATGTATAGGAGATTAAGACAATCGTCATTCAGATTAATTCTATAGATCCGGCGGAAATGAATGTACGTGGCTTCTTCTGGACAGTGTAAACCAGCATACGCTCCTGGTGATCAAAAGCATATTAAGGTATATGGCCCATCATTAAAACATCACTTTCTAGCCATGAGACATGCATCAAATTACACACACGTGTACACTTCAAGTAAGTTGATTCGTCGTGCCGGATTTCAAGATTATGCTTTAAGAAGAAACCTTTCAAAATGCTTATGTTTGTATTTGGAATGGAAATATAACACAGTTTAGGATTTACTGGCACTTTTCAAATTTCGTCTCTGGCTCTTTGGTGCTAATGATGGGTTGTATACGTTAGTCTTTCTCGAAGTTGTTCAAAACTCGTCAATTATGAGGAAGATTTCTCGTAGAATTCTCTCATCATGAAACGGAATCTTTATCCGGTTGCACTCAGTATTACCTAAAACTTCACAGCAGTGCTAAGTCCACGCTTGTCTAATTTCTATAAGCCAAAACTGACGCTGCAGATACAAAACTACAACTTTATACTTTCAAAGATGATAGATCAGCTTTGATAAATACAAAGCCGCTTCGTACCTTCAAATGCTGTAGAAGCATACAACCGAATGTGTTCTTCCCTCAGTTGATGCTCCATGGGTAGTTTTAGGCTAACTGATTTGGTTTTTAGATGTACGCAAATATCAGACGTAAAGGTGAAAATAGGTCAAAGCAGAGTCAAAACATCGAATACAGAATGACTGACCTTACGTACGGCATACATTTTATGGAGACAATGGCACCAAGATAAATCTCTTAAACTTTCTGGCTGACAAGATTGATTAGACCTGCCAGCAAAATATTGTCATTGTTAAAGGGAAAAGGTTGAAGGTAACTATCTGGAAAAAATGTGCCTTGTAATTTTGTGTCAGCAGCATAGACGTATTTATTTTGATAACCAGTATACTTATTTCAAGGAAGGAATGATATTTGTATCGAAGAACGTTTGTTTAAGGTATCATTTTAAGGTCGACGCCACTACATATAATGTACGTACTGTATTTGTTTTGGGAAGAAAACGAGAGGAATATCTGTGTTTCATGTTTACACTGGCTGTGATGTTGTTTTGGCTTAAGGGATGTAGTACAATGTAGCTGAATAACACACAAAGTCCGTTTTTACTAATCAGAATCCCCTTGGGTCAGATAACATCCACGAAGAGAAAGTACTGAGCCTCCCTTAATAGGAATGACATCAGTGAAGAAGCATACACCATATTTTCTGGATTAACTTCCACCAATTGCTGTGGCTACAAGAAAGTATGTAAAGATTGATTCTATCGGTTTACCTTTCTCTCTACTTGACTTTCCAGATGTAGGATTGGCCTTGCGAACCTCGCGGTACTAACATCTCGAAATGAAATTTTTCCATAACAACTCCTTACTTTCAATATTTCTGTTACTCGATGGTTGCATCAACATCTCTTGAGTTTATTTACTCAGAGATTTTTTTCGTGTACTGCATAATATTGATTTCTGTGCCACGTGACTTTAGGCATGTTGACCTAGTTACTAAAAATAGGTATTTTGGAAACCTCGCGGTATTCATTTGAGGCCCTGCAATGTGTACCACTGAATATCAGCAGGGATATTTTTGTCAGATCTAGATTAGAATATAATTTCTGTTAATATTTTTCCAACATCCGATGAATGTGAAAAAAGAAAAAAAGGTTCAAAATGGATCCCAGGAAAGAATTGCTTTGAACGCCAAACCTTTACAATATTTAGATAGTTCTCAGTAAGAAAACCCCTTTCTGGGCCCCTATAATAATCTAAAAAAAATTGCGTAGGCCTACTTACAAATGTTTAAAAAAAATGAATAAGCTACAATTTGTGATAAGAATTTTTTTACTCTCGAGGTCTGAAAAAAAACTGTTTTGAAATTATCAAGTTTAGTCTACCTAAGACACACATTCTGAACTTCTGTCTGGGCCTCCTTATTTCACTCCCTTATTTGGAAGAGCTGTGACGTCATCAATGACGCGTCATCTGCCATTTTGAAACCATAATTGACAGAAGCAGAAAAGGCAGAAATTATTAAAAAATTCAGCAAAAATCCTTCACTTTACGCTTTTATTGCACCAGCCATTTCATATCAGGGGATTAGCAAAATTTGGAAAAGGTCAGTTTCTTTGTATCGTCGCTGAAAATTTGTTTTGCTAACCAATTTAGTTATTTTTTTTCATCTAGTTGGTGTCAGCTGTCAAGATTGAGTTTTAGGCTAGTCAACGCTTACGAGGATAATTCTCGTAGATAGCACAGTTTTGCGCCATGGTAAATTTTGTGATTACCGCGAGGTTTAAAGTACCGCGAGGTTTGCACAAATGCTGACTGACGCTCCAAGAAAGCATGTTGGTCAGCTATATGCGATACGATTTAAAGAGACCCAGGTTAGATCGTTTGTGGATTCATAAAGGGGATGTTAAATGGGGTTTTAGGGTACATCTTAAAAACTTTCTTTTTTTCATTAATCGGCTTTTGAATTGCATTACATTTGGTATACAGAGTCTTTGAGACAAGAACTACAAAGCTTGAACAAGAGAAAAAAATGTGTCGAGAAATAGCTATGATTTGATTGAGTTGCGTCATTATGGAATTTGTATACGCCGCCGGAGGCGGCCTTATATTGGCGTCATCTTCTCACTCCATCCGTACGTCCATCCGTACGTTCACTTTTCTTGTGAGCACAATCCCCCTACATTTCTGGGTGGATCTTGTTATCACTTTAATTAGTAGATGTGTATGAAGTAAGTATTTTATGGTTAATCGAATTTTGCCCGAGTTATGTCTCCTGAAAACGTAGTCTCTGTGGCTTTTTGAAATTGCAGCCATGAAAACGCACCTTCTCTTAAGTTTTAGGCTGGATCCGTATGAAACTAGGTGAATGTTACATCATCTTAATAGGTAGATGTGCATGGAGTAAGGAGTTCATTGATTTTTTCCCTGAGTTATGCCTCCTTAAAACTTAGTATCTGGGGCTTATTGAAATTGCAGCTTTGTGAACACAACTCTTCCTAACTTTTTGTCTTGATTAAAATGAAAATTAGTCAATATCATAACCATAATTTGTAGCTGTACATGGATCAAGGATTTTATGGTCCGCTGATTTTTGAGAGATTTACGCCCCTTGACACTTTGTCTCTGGGGCTTAATGGAATATCAGATAAATGGCGGCGTATATTGTGAGTGTGACACTCCTGTTTAAATTTCGACTTGATCAGATTCCTTATAATATAATTATACATTTTCTCGACATCCATGTTTTGTCTACTCTTTGGATTCAGGTGACGGATAAGGCCCTTTTGACCTCTTGTTGTCGTTAACCGTCAAAGGCAACTTTCTTGAAAAATGGAGGCTATGTTGTCATTTTATGGACATAACTTGTTTAAATTCTGTTTTTTTGTGTAAACAAGTACAAAAATCGGTCAATTATACCAAGTTTTCTGATAAAAACGGTACCAGACATCAATGGCGGCCATCTTCAATTTCAGCGTGGCTAACGGGCTTTTATTAAACTTCATGGTCTTGTGCATGTATGTGTCAAGTTTGATGCTTGTATCAAGTGCATGATTTTTGCATTTTGTTTAGTTAAAATATTTAATATTTAAATCTGAATCCAAACACGAGAACGTAGTACATGTACTTCTTTTTCAGATAACCGTAATATCAGTTCTAATTTAAATAGTCTAGCTTTCATAATTTTTCTGTACTGATCTAGTCCTGTGAATTTAGATTAGAATTTAAGGGGGAATGCTCCAGTTTTTCGGAACACTCGGTCTTTACTGTAGTAAATTAAATGTTTCGTACCAATATGTTTCGCTACCATATTTTCAATAATATAATACATCATTACAATTTACCATTTTCGACGGTAAAAATGTATTTATTATGCGAAACTGATTTTCTCAAGATGGAAATCGATTATTTAGAGCAAGACAGTCGTAAGTGTGTATGCAGTTACCACCGTTTTGCGTCATTTTATTCATGTGTAGCTGATAAAAAAAATCCTGTAATTCACTAATAAGTGCGATGATCTATACATTTTCCTTTTGAATTATTACCAGGACATGTTGGTTAATACAATGAGGGAGTTTCATCAAATTCTATTATGTAGAACTTGAAATATTTCCAAAAATATGCAAATTTTGACATAAAACACTCCAGCTTCGTTGATCTAACCGAACACGTGAGCATGCTGTTTTATACATATACGTGTTTATAGAAGCACATATTTTGGGCTTTCTGTTCTTATTTTAAAAATGTAAGACGTTACTTTAAATTCATTTTCCGGACTAAACGATGAATATACAGCATTTTATTAGCATTTCAGTGACCTTGGATACGTGCAAGAAATTGTGCATTTTTTCTATGTAGGGGTATGTATTGCGAATGCCTATAAAATTCAAACAAGAGCGCTGACCATCCATTTTTATTTTATTTTTCAATTGATAATAACATGTAATTTCAACATACAAAATATAAATAAATTCTATTATTGGGAAAAAATTTAGGAAACTGGAGCATTCCCCCTTAAAGTCATAATAGCTGTCAAAAAACCTGCCAATTTGCCAAAAAAGGGTTTACAGTATTAAAGTATGAGCAAAAAGATGCAGAAACACCGTATTTAAAGCGAGTAACCATGTGCTGTTTACCCACTATAAGCGCATGTATATTGACATTCTAACTTTCCACGGCGCTAAAAAGTTTGCCTGGTGTTTACAATTGTGTCTATATATAGATGTATATATTACGTATTTCGGGTACCTGCAAAAGCCGTAAATATTCGTTAATAGTCCGGTGATCATGTGATACAAAGGTATCTAATAAAAGTGACACGTCACGCTAAAAGGGAATTTACTGGAAGTTCATAAAACACAATTTCGAGAAACGACTCATACTAAGCAGACGTAAACTAGATGTTGCATTTAGAAAATGAACACATAGTAAGATAGAGAAATTATTCGAGGCCCAGAAAATTACCTACGAGTTATGAGTCTCAAATCTTGTCAGTCTGCGCAGTCCGCACAGGCTGGATATTGTCTATACTTTTATACTTTGCAGAAGGTTCCTCTTTAGTGCGACGGGTAAAAAAATTGAAACATTCCGATTTTCACGGGATTTCTGCACGTGCCTGATTACGAATACATGTTCAACTCTTTCCCTAATGACAAAAAATAAAACTCGTCTCAATTAAAATCGTTTAAAGACTGCATAACCAATGACATTGGAAATGTGAATTATTTACGATATGACATAGAAAATATTTAGGTAATAGGAGAGACTGCTAACAATTAGCATTCCTTTCTTTTGTCTCAATGTTTCCTGTGTTTTTGCAAAAAGGAAGTCCAAAGCAAGTCTTGTATGGGAAAGGGTTAACCAACTGAAGTTAATTTAAGTCATGCCTCACTCTTTCCCAAACGGCAATAAATTTGATATTCTATTTTGAAAGTTTTAAACACGACAAACTATGCACGTTAAGATAGGATTTGTTGAATTAAATAAAACTGAGAAAATATCTAAGCAACTGGGGGAATTGCTTGTTATCAAGATTTTCTCCTATTATCTCAATATGTTCTCAATCCTTCTAATGATGACATCAAAACAAGGTTTTAATTGGGAAAGGGCCAGATTCTGCTTGACACGTCATGCTAAAAGCGTGCTTCTATGAAGTCAACAGAAGACCATATTTCGAGAGATAGGTCACATTTAGCAAGCGCCAACGATATCCGTATTTAGATAATAATATATAGTGTGCTAGGAAAAACATGTAAATCCAGAGTATCAACTAAGTGTCAACAGTTCCGATCCTGATCAGTCTGTGCATTCCTCGCAGACTGTTTAGGGTTGCTACACACTTTCCAAAAGGTACCTTTTAAAGAAACATCTCACATTTTTAATTTTTTACTGTTTATTCTCTGACGTCATTCCACTCGATTTAAAAATAGATTCCGTAGACGCTCGCTTATAACCGCCCAGGACTCGGATAATTCCGACTCGCCCTTGACATTGTAAACATGACATACTGACATACATTGCAAGAAAGGGAAAATGTGCCAATGTACCATTCTTTCACTAGTTTTATTGGTTTTATGCAGTTGGAATAGGCTTTGTTCATATCATCAGATAATAAGAACTTGGTAACAGAAAAACTTCAATCGTGACAGCTATTATGACTTTTAACTGATCTACGTTGACCATTAGACGATAACGAAAGTTATATTTTAAGGTAGAAGACGCATAATGATAAACACCACTTTCTAGCAATACGAAATGCATCAAATTACACACACTTGTAAATACACTTCACATAAGTTGGTTCACCGCGCTGGATTTCAAGATTATGCTTCAAGAAGAAAATAATTTACAAATATCATTCAACTCTATATTTCTATGCAAGGGAGGTAATTTTGAACATTTTGTCAAATATTTCCAGAAGTACGCATTAATTTAAAATTCTAAACCGTTCAAAATGCTTATATTTGTATTAAGAATGGAAATGTAACAAAGTGTAGGAATTACTGGCACTTTTCAAATTTCGCCTCTGGCTCTTTGGTGCTCATTATGGGTCTTCTAGGCCGTTGATTTCGGCGTATACAAGAAGAAATAAACTATACAAAAATTACCCGTCATACTTGATTGGTTTAATCAAACACTTTTAATGACTGTATTTTGATGGCCTATCGAAAAATAAATAGAGGATTATCTTTTGTTGCAATGTAAGATCGATATGTATTTCAAAAGCTTTTTTCCATGAGTGGCGAAGCCAAGAGTGAAAATGTAGCTTTCGTTGTCCACGAAACGAAATATAAATCAATCTTACTCGAAAAACAAGCGACTGTTCTATTTCTTTAATGCAAAAAATACACAAAATATGATTTTGTATGACAAATTTTCTTAAGGGGGAATGCTCCAGTTTCCTAAATTTTTCCCAATAATAGAATTTATTCATATATTGTATGTTGAAATTATATGTTATTACCAATTGAAAAATGAAATAAAAATGGGTGGTCAGCGATCTTGTTTGAATTTTATTGGCATTCGTATCACATAACCCTACATCGAAAAAATGCACAATTTCTTGCACCTGTCCAAGGTCACTAAAATGCTAATAAAAAGCTGTATATTCATCGTTTAGTCCCGAAAACGGATTTAAAGTAACGTCTTACATTTATTACGAAGAGAAAACCCAAAATATGTGCTATTATAAATGCGTAAATGTATTAAACAGCATGCTCACGTGTTCGCTTTGATCAACGAAGCTGCAGTGTTTTATGTCAAAATATGCATATTTTTGGAAATATTTCAAGTTCTACATCTACGTAATAGAATTTGATAAAACTCCCTCATTGTACTAAGCAACATGTCCTGGTAATAATTCAAAAAGAAAATGTATAGGTCAGGGCACTTATTAGTGAATTACGGCAATTTTTATCAGCTACACATGAATGAAATGACGCAAAACAGTGGTAACTGCATACACACTTACGACTGTCTTGCTCTAAATATTCGATTTCCATCTTGAGAAAATCAGTTTCGCATAATAAATACACTTTTACCATCGAAAATGGTAAATTGTAATGATGTGTTATATTATTAAAAATCTGGTAGCGAAACATATTGGTACGAAACATTTAAATTACTATAGTAAAGTCCGAGTATTCCGAAAAACTGGAGCATTCCCCCTTAAAGCGACCGTCTTGTATGGTTTCTTGAGAAACTTATTACGTCAGTCCAAAGTGGCTTTCGTAAGCAGAGAAGCACTCTTGATCATTTAGTTCGCTTCGAAACTTTTATCAGAGAAGCTTTTATCAAAAAAGAACACGTTGTTTCAGTCTTTTTTGATTTGGAGAGTGCATATGATACCACATGGAAGTATGGAATCATGAATGACCTCTATGATTTCGGTATTCGAGGTCGCCTTGCTTATTTCATTTCTGCGTTTTTGGATGAACGGCAATTTAGAGTCAGGGTTGGAGATACGCTCTCTGTTCCTCATGAACAGGAGATGGGTGTCCCCCAGGGCTCCATTCTTTCTGTTACACTCTTTAGTATTAAAATCAATAATATTATAAAGGCAACTTGCCCTGGTATTGAATATTTCCTTTACGTTGACGACTTCTGCATTTGTTACAGGTCTAAAAACATGCATACCATTGAACGATAGTTACAGCAGGTTCTAAACAACCTGAGTAAATGGTCAAATGAAAATGGTTTTAAATTTTCTAAAACCAAGACAAAATGTATGCATTTCTGTAAATCGAGAAAACTTCATCCCGATCCAGAACTCACTTTGGACGGGATCCGTATCGAAGTTGTCCCAGAATTCAAGTTCCTTGGTCTTTTATTTGACTCTAAATTATCATTCATCCCGCACATTGAGTATTTGAGCAATAAATGTAAGAAAGCTCTAAATCTTTTACGTGTCGTCTCCAGTATGGACTGGGGAGCAGACAAAAAAGTTTTATTACGTCTTTATAGATCTCTTGTGAGATCTAAATTAGACTATGGTTGTGTTGTTTACGGATCCGCCCGTCAATCCTACTTGCGCAAGCTTGATTCTATTCATAATCAAGGTTTACGTATTGCGCTGGGCGCATTTAAAACATCGCCAATTAACAGTCTCTATGCGGAAGCAAATGAGCCATCTTTGAATTTACGTAGAAAGAAATTATCAATGGATTATTATTTAAAACTTAAATCTAATCCCGATAATCCTACATATGACGTTGTCTTTGAACCTCTTTATGAAGAGGAATTTAATAAGAAGGAATCAGTTATACCTCCTTTCAGTTTACGTTGTAATGCAGATGTGAATTCTCTAGATTTCGATCTAGATGACGTGGCCGAACATAAAGTTCCAAATGTACCTTTGTGGACGTCCAAAAGTCCCACCTTTATTTATGATCTTGCTTCAACGAAAAAGTCGGAAACTGATCCCTTGGTGTTTAAAAACAAATTCCTAGAAGTACAAGAAAAGCACATGGTTCATTTGCAAATTTACACCGATGGTTCTAAAAGCGAAGAAAAAGTTGCTTCTGCTGCCATTTTAGATGGCTTCAAATATCAGTATCGTTTGCCCGATAACTCGTCCATTTTCTCTGCCGAGCTCAAGGCTATTGACCTTGCGCTCGAGCACATCATTGAAAATGGCTATTGGCGCTACATTATTTTTACAGACTCTTTGTCCTGTATGCAAGCGCTCGAGCACGAAAAAACGGACAATCCTATTATTGTGAAACTTCTTGAGAAGCTATCTCGTCTCTATGCTTCTGATGAAGATACTGATATTGTTTTTTGCTGGCTTCCAAGCCATTGCGGTCTACGTGGCAACGAAGAGGCAGACAAAGCTGCCAAGGATGCGTTGTCACTTGATATTTTACCTTTTAAAGTCCCTTTTACCGATTTTAAACCCCTGATAAATAGTTTTATTCAGAATGTTTGGCAAAATTGTTGGAGCGAAGAGGCTAATCACCAAAATAAATTGTTTAGTATTAAACCTGCACTTGGTGAATGGCTGCCAGGTCTTCGATCTGACCGCCGTGAGGAGTTAGTTTTGGCACGACTGCGAATCGGGCACACACATTTGACCCATTCGCACCTATTAAAGAACGAGGAAAAACCTCTATGTATTCCTTGTAACGAGGAGCTGACTGTTCAGCATCTCCTCATTGATTGTGCAGATTTAGCCATCATTAGAAGCAGGCATTTTAACACTAACAGTTTAAAAACATTATTTGATACTGTTAGGCCTGAATCAATTTTTAACTTTCTTAAAGAGTGTAATCTCTTTAAAAAGATTTAGCTGTGATATTTAATCTGTGATATCTTATATGTTCTGTGGATTTTCCGGTCGGGTGGACTCGGACATGGGTGTTCTCTGATCTGGGAGGAGCCCATGTCTATTCGTGCTCACGTCGGATTATTCATGGTACATTGTTATACAATATTTCGTACGATATTTTTAATCATTTATACTTCAGTTATTTTTAATAGGTTATATGCCTTATGAATTTTCCGGTCGGGTGGACTCGGACATGGGTGACCTCTGATCTGGAAGGAGCCCATGTCCATTCGTGCTCACGTCGGATTATTTGGCGAGGTGCATTGTATTTTTTGATATGATTTTCCGGTCGGGTGGACTCGGACATGGGTGACCTCTGATCTGGGCGGAGCCCATGTCCTTTCGTGCTCACGTCGGATTATTCATGGTGTTTTATAAATTTGCATAGAATTTTATCTGTTATAGAATATCGTAATTTTATCATTTCTCCTCTAGATGTTTATGTAACTAATACATATTCCTATACATCTTGTACTGAGGTATAATTACAGTGAGTTGGCCCAATATGCCTTAGTAGTCGACGGGCCTTAAAATTCCATTCATTCATTAAAGCGCATCATTTTATGAAGCGCTTATGACGTCACTTTTTTAACATTGCTTAGATAACGTCAGATACAGTGAAATGAACGAAAGTGGGACATAAGTTTTTGATAACTTCACTTGATGAGTCTATCAATGATAAATTGCCGTTATTTTTCTATAATCCACCTAAATGCATAATTTTAGAAAGATCGATAGTTTCCGTAAATTGCCACGTTTTTAGTTTTTACATCATGACTTGACTCTATAACCTCTACCAACGGTGAAATGTGACTTTTCTGTGATAAAGCGATGACACTAGAATCTTTCGGGAAAAAAGAAACTGTTAATCGTTGCGGAAGGTCACTTTATGACAGGAAAGGTGTGCATTTGACTGTGTCAGAAATCTAAGGCTTACCCCGACATGACGCCATGCTTTGACTATATTTTCAGTTTCGTCTTCGGGAAAGACCAAACTATTCAATTTAGAAGACGAAATAAGAACAATTTTTATATCTTAAAATTAATGAAACTTTGACCCTTGGTTCTAAATAAGATATTATTTTAGGAGGAAAAGTTCAATGTACCACTTCAGATTGACATTTCGCATTTTTTCGTCAATTTTATCTTTTTTTATTATCTGAAAGAGTATATTTTGTTATGCAAATTCTGAGAACTTCAAGACAAAGTATTGCGCCGTTTGCAGCAGTTCAGATGTAGATCTATATGAAGTTTGTTATTTCTCTCTCATCTTTAAAGGCTTGTTATTCGCTTATCAGCAACTACTTAAAAAGCTGATAACCTTTATATGAATTAGAATAACCAATCTTGGCACCAAGACATATTTTGATAAAATAAAAAGGGGTATATGTTGTCTCCTAAAGCAAACTAGAACTGTCGCAAAGCGGACAAATACCCCCCCCCCGCTAGCGCCTTGTCACTGAAAAAAATGCTGTAGGTCAACCGGTTCTTGACTTAGAGCATGGAAACGGATTTTAAACAAAATCTGATTGTGACCTTGACCTTTGTGACCCAAAAAACAATGGGGCACCTCCTTGTGTCATGGGCAACAACTGTGTAAGGTTTCATGATCCTAGGTCAACCGGTTCTCGACTTAGAGCACGGAAACGGATTTTAAACAAAGTCTGATAGTGACCTTGACCTTTGTGACCCAAAAACAATAGAGCACCTCCTTAGGTCATGAGCAACATCTGTGTAAAGTTTCATGATCCTTGGTCAACCGGTTCTCGACTTAGAGCACGGAAACGGATTTTAAACAAGTCCGATTGTAACCTTGACATTTGACCTTGATGATCCAAAAACAATAGGGCACCTCCTTGGGTCATGGGCAACAACTGTGTAAAGTTTCATTATCCTATGTCAACCGGTTGTTGACTTAGAGCACGGAAACGGATTTTAAACAAAGTCCGATTGTGACCTTTACCTTGGTGACCCAAAAACAATAGGGTACCTCCTTGGGTCATGGGCAACAGCTGTGTAAAGTTTCATGATCCTAGGTCAACCGGTTGATCAGTTAGAGCACGTAAACGGATTTTAAACAAAGTCCGATTGTGACCTTGACCTTTGTGATCTAAAAACAATAGGGCCCTTCCTTGGGTCATGGGCAACAACTGTGTAAAGTTTCATGATCCTAGGTCAACCGGTTGTTGAGTTAGAGCACGAAAACGAAAAAGTCTACGGACGGACGGACAGACAGACATGGTGAAACCAATATACCCCCATCTACTTCGTAGGTGGAGGGTATAATAAAAAACGATAGCAACATCTTTCCATTGTATTATTTTTTAAATTACAAATACATGTAATTGAAAGACTAGTAGGTTAATATTTCTTTGTCAGATAGTCATAGTGGGATCTGGGGGCTGACTTCACGCAGGCTGAAACAAAAATAAGTAGGAATAAGAAAACGACTAATAGGGTATTTGAAACCAATATGGATCCAGATCAACCTTTAGTGCAGTCAAGCTTTTAACAATGATGCTTTCGTATAGTTTGTAAATATTCAAGATTTCGATAAGAGAACAGTAATGCTTCTGATTAGTCTGTGATTGTTCACTAGTAAATCTGGATCCGTGTTGTTCTCAATGTAATGATGGCCATTCCTATACTCCAATATACTCCAATATAAACAAATTAAACCCGTTCGCAATGGCAACATTTTAGGTTAGTTCCATTTGAAGGCTGTTCCAGAAGATACTGTGGACGTTGCTCCAGATATCCTACATGTAAATGAAAAGGTTTAGTGAAAAAACGAAAATGCTGATTTATTATCAACATTTCCTTTTGTTTGCCTCTAAATGCTTCCGAATTCCTATCTATTAGGGACCAACCAGTGGCTTATTTCATCAAAACATTCAAGACTGATTTGTGTCATTACAATGTCTTACGACACGGTTAGGACAATAAGTAGTGCGTTTGTTATAATAGTTTTAGGACATAGTTTAGACAGAAATACTTCCCAAATGATTTGATGAAACATACTACTAAACCAGTTCTATAAAATGTGGACAATTTACGCACCGTCTGCAATTGTCGTCAATAGCTCTAGCTTTGGAAGATACTTGCCATAGAAATATGATAATGGAATATAAGATTTTTGTCGTTTGACAGCCGACATTTCCATTTTAATCGCTGCTTCTTCACCCAAACTTCGAAACTAAATAAGCTATAGCATTTGAAAGAAAGCGACATACTTATATCATTTGCTTATAATGCACAAATCGTTACACTTAGTTTTTGTCCCCTTAATATGGTAATCGTACATATTAAACTCTGGATATGATCAGGCATTTTCAGTAGTTTTTATCGTTTCCTGCGTGGTTTTCTATACTAATAGACATAGGGTCATTAAATGGAAGTTCTGTTGGAAATTTTACATCTATGATAACATATATTTGAGCCAGGATCTGGAAAAACGTCGCTTAAGGCGTTTGAGCCCAGCTTAGATCCAGATCAGCCTGTGCATACGCACAGTCTGATCAGGATCCACGTTGTTCTCTAATAGCTTCTTCCTGGCCTGTAGTTACTAAAAGAGAGCAGCATGGATGTATATTTGACTGCATTTGACAACAGGCTTATCTTGAAACTCATCATTTTAAAATGCTATAAGGGACGTTTTTCCAAATCCCGGCTCATTTGTTTTTGAAAAAGCATAAATACATAAGGTCCTGTTTATAATAATGTTTGTTCTAAAGTTATCAAAAGCAAGAAGTAGAACTGATTGTTATGATAATGATAATAAAATATCTTACGACTCTCGTGTTTAATGTGCAATAACTCCCCATATGACAGGCCAAGCTTGTTTTTCAATGCTCGATCTATCATAGCTAAGGTGTAGCGATCAGGTCGCGCATGTCGTGTTTCGACGCAGATCCACGGATCGGAACATCTGTCCCCGGTCACTGATGTTTTCGTACATCCGTAAGACACACTGTACTTCTTATAGTCTGTTTCAAGAATGTACCAATACCCTGAGTATACTCCTCCTGTAAAGTGAAATTGAATCTTTAAATGTACCATCATACTTTACATATATGTATTACATATTTAAAGACGATCACGGTAGAATTTAACCATTTCTTACAAAATCGCTGCCAAAATAACTGATTGGTCAAAACTAAATTTTAAATTTTGATTAAGAACTTAATAAATGTGCTTATATGGAATGACAAAGTAATCGAAAACAAATATGGTTTTAAGGTAAGACCTGGGTAATGGGCTAAATGACCAGTTATGGAACGAAATCTTTATGGTACGAATAGACGATTTCAAGGGAATTATTTTTTTTGCTCTCAAATTTTGGATTTTTGACTTTTGTTCATACAATTTAGAAACATTTTCACAAAAATTGTTCCCGGAAATCCAAGCACGCTCAATTATTTCCGTTGTAGCGAAAAGGGCGATATTGCATCTAACGGTACTTTAAAAATGCTCGGGCTTACGGACTAAGTCGAAATGTAGCGATTATACAGGAAATGCATTACCCAGGTCTTACCTTAAAGTTATGTAAATAAACAATGTAATCGAACAAATGTGTTAAGGATTGACAAAGAAATCGCACAAATATGGTATGACAAGTAAAAAAATGAACGAATTGTGAGATTTTTTGTGACATTATACCTATAGCGTCCTTCTGAATTAAGATTCCAGGAGACTGTGTGTGCAAAGTAGAGACAACGTTACTGCAAATTCCTTCTTGTCTGAAATTTTAAGAAAGGTTTAGTCAACTTTTCGTATTTTGGTGGTGACGAAATTTTCTTAAACTAACCTCTTTTCCTTCCCATTTTATCGTACATTTTTCGAACGAAAATTAAACAAGTGTATTGGTTGACAGCAATAAACACGAGTCAACATCACTGCCAGGTTTACCTAATCATCATTTGAGTTGTTTATGGATTTAGCATTACATATGCACGCCAGGATCGTGAAATATTTTGACTCTGTTCATATATTCATGTTGGTAGGTCTACTTCAGGAGCTTGATAAGCATATCGTGTTTTCCGAACTAAAACTAACTGGGTTATAAGCCTATACCTCCAATGGGAATCAGTGACGTAGGATGTGCCTCGTTGTTTAACGTTGAACACAAAGTCAGTGAATGTCTTTGATCCTCCCCAGCTACAAGGGACATATCTTCCTTGTATGTACCATATACCACCGTACTGTAATAAACCCAATAAATAGGGACTTAAGAATAAGGTTAGACAGTACTTACCACTACAGGTATATAAAAGTGGTTTTCACTTTCTAATTGATATAAAAATCAAATGGATGAAGCACTTTTTTTATATGTACATACAGAGAGACACCTTTCCTGAAAGAATAAAGAAATATTACCACTCTTCTAAAAATTCAAGAAAAATGTAAGATTCATCACACCGATATGAAAAACAGGCATTACGCACACAGAGTAACATATATATAAGAAATAATCTTTTTTGCCCTGTTTTTGGTTTATTTAACCACGGTCCTGATTTGGGCGGCAAAATGAATAATCCACCCGGCCGAATAAATAAACCATAAACCGAGCAAACAAACAGATTTCTTTTCTGACATTGCAAATCTTCACAAGTTTAGGGAAATAAATTTTGCGAAATGTCAACAGTAATCGCGGATTAATTTCCTGTGAGTCTTTCCAACTTCCGCTGATCGAACAGCCCCAATTTTTCTTGACCAGTTGTATCATTAAAACAACCTTCACCATAGATAGTAGGGCTCCGTATCGGTCAAATTTATCGATACGATATTTGTATCGATACAAAATGATCGATATTCGATATATCATATGATATTCCAATTTTCATTAAAAGGAGATAAAAACAAAAACAAAAAAATGTGTTTGTTTTTCTTTATTAAAGGAACTGTTAAAAGTTGTAAAACAGACTAAAACTGTGCCGTAAGTAACTGTTTTATTCTATCTAGTAAGTCTCTGATAATTCTATATGTGAATGATCTAATGTTTGTAATATTGTTTGATGTACATGGATGTATTAGAGACAATAATAAAGATGTATGTGGGTAAGCAGCTGGAGGCTCGGTTAGGATGTTGTTGCAGTGCTAGTATGAGAACTGTCAGGAATTCATGGCAGTTTTAACTTTGATAAACCCCAATAAATAACATATAAACAGGTGAACCCTTTCCCAAACGACAAAATATCAGAGTGCTCAAATTTGAAAACTGCTGCAGACAACAGAATTAAGATTGAAAATCATTGGATTTGTGTAAAATATAGCATAGAAAATATTGAGACAAAAGCAGAAACTGCTGGTTATCAGCAGTTTCTTCTTTTGTTTCAATGTTTTCCCAAGCATTTTCTATTAGGGATGTCAAACCAGGTCTTGTTTGGGAAATGGTTAAATTCACTGATCCTTGATAGAAAGTGAAAAACTTTTCATAGATTTTATTGACAAAAAGTATGTTCAGTAGATTATACTGAAAATATTTTCAAAAAATAAAATCAGCTGTTTGGGCATTCTTTTTCAAGAAAATCATAGCATCAAGAGCTCTGTCATCTAAACAAGATCGTTGTGCAGAGAGAATGTCCCCAGAAGTTGAAAAAAACATGCTCAGATGCTACTGATTTAGCCTGAGCTACCAAGTACTTTGATGCTAGAACAGATAGACGGGGGAGTCTAAAGCGATTTAACTGATAAAAAGTTAACGGGTTTGAAGCGTTAACATGTTTTGGCTTTTCTCTGTAAGTTTTTAGCTCTTTAGCTGCTATTTCCTGATGGCTAGGCTTGTACACAGCTGTGATGGTCATCTCGTCGTCATCATCATCAGACAGGAATATCTCCATCAAACTCAATGTCTTGGTTTTCTAAGGGGGTGACAATACATGTACTTCGATCTCGGATTCTTCTCCCTCTTCTTTTTTAACACAGACTACATCTCTTTCCATCTCTTCCTCCATCTCCTGAAAAAATCCATCTTTGAAAGAATGTTTCAAAAATTAACCCATTACCACACTATGGCGCCTTTTGACACCCCATTAGATGAATTATTTGGAAATATTGTGGAAAATGAAGAAATTGCTTTTGACAAGCAATTTCTTTATTTTCTACAATGTTTTCTATCCAAAAAGTTATACAATTTTAGAATTTCATCAAATTGAAAACGCCGTCTGCAATTTCTCTCAAATTGAACTACCCCAAAATTTTGTCGTCTGGTAATGGATTAAACCATTTATAATCACAAATCCACATCAGTGATAAGTGATCATAAATAAGTTTATCTATAAGTTATTATTTCTTTTAAACTTTAGTGCAAATCTACTAATTATTGTAATTAACCATTTTTCAATTATTGTATGTCATGTTTTCAGGTAGCAGTCATCAGTTCGAAGTCAAAGATTAAAAATGGAACATGTGGATGTTCACTTATGATTGCTACAAATTAACGAAGTTATACGGATATCATCTTTTATCATCATGCCAATGTTGACGAGATGCCTGGTGAAAGGTCATGGCCTGTGGGTACAGGGTAGAGCTCCCAGGACCTTATTTAAGAATTGCCTTCAAGCCTGCAGGTTCATGATAGAACAGCCAACCAACGGCACCAAGCCCAAACTACCGAAACCTAAACTGGACCCAAAGCCCGATAATTTTGACTGATAATTCTGACAAGAAACCTGTGTTCTGACTAATATGGTAATAGAAATAGTAGTTACATACCAACAGGTCAACAATTTCATCAGACAACTTTTTCCAACTATGTTCATCAACGACACTCTTGAACTTCATTCTGGGGTCTAGGGCTGTACATTTTAATAAGAAGTCTCGGACTGATTTGTCAGTATATCGCTTAGATAAGCTGTTACCTATTGCCCTTTTTAATTAAAGTGTGAAATCTGAATCACCATCACTTGGCTCACATTTTTAAGTACTTTCTCACACAGGGGAAGAATCAAACTTGCGGTTGGGTTTTTTCTGAGTAGACTGCTAGTCATTTCATAAAAGGGCTTCAGAAATTCTAAAAACTCTTCAGCCTTTACAACTTCAGAATCCTTAAAATCTCTGTAAACAGATTTATGAGTTTCTAATTGTTTATCCATGAAAGTTGCATGTATAGCAACTCTTTGCTCAAAATAGCGTTCATACATCAAATAAGTAGCATTCCACCTGGTTTCCACATCTGTAATCAGCCTGTGTTTAGGGACATTTAATGCCTCTTGTTTCTCTTTTAATACCTTGGCGCCAATATGGATCCTATGCAAGAAGCTTATGACAGGCTTCATGTATTTCGACAACTGCTTTGCAACCTCCACAGCTTTCTTGGCTGCAAGGTCTAGCGCAAAGCAACCTATCTGTAAATTTATGTCTGATATTTCGACAGCCCGCCCCATATTACTAGCGTTGTCCGTTGTTATAGCACAAACCTTTTGGTCAATCTGCCAAGACTTGAGAGCTGAGTTTAAGGCAACTGAAATATTTTTACATGTGTGTCGTTCGTCTAAAACTCTTGTCTGTAAAACTTTTGATTGCAATTCAAAATTGTTATTTCAAAAATGGGCGGTAACTGTCATAAAAGGAATGGTCGTCCTGGATGTCCAACAATCAGCAGTTAAGGACACATGTTTTGTAGAATGTAGCTCCCCGTCAGCTTAGCGACTTCAATGTTGTACCATGATGGAATGATACGTTGACTGAATGTGTCACTATTTGGAATCACAACCTCTGGATCAATAGTGTGGATCATATTTCTGAAATAAATTTCAAAAACTTATGGACTTGTCCAAGGTAACCATTTTCCCAAATGGCAAGAATTTGGGTGTTCCAATTTGAGAACTGCTACGGTCGACAAAAATAGATACTAGTGATTTTGCATTTTGTGCAAAAAAAATATTTAACAAAAAATATTGAGACAGAAGGAGAGAATACAGCATTTTTTTCTTCATTTGTCTGAATATTTTTCCATGACATTTTCTATCAGGGACGCCAAAACTAGATCTTGTCTGGGAAACTAGAAATTAGGAATAGTTGGAATAAAGTATATCTACTTTGTCATTTAAGTCAGGACTACAATTTTACAAAGTGATTAGAAAATTAGATTTTCCTAAAATGTTTGCATTTTAAACCAACTGTTGCTTTTCTCTTGACTCTCACCTAAAGTTTTCACTTTGGACAGTTGAGAATGGACGCATGTCTTTAACTAAGTGCACAGCTACTGCTCTGGTTATTTGTTGTTGCTTGGTGGTGTCTAACTTTACCATTCTAGCTCTCTCCCTGATGCTTAGTGGCCTGCTCTCAGTGTTCTGGCTGGCTACAGTTACCTTAGAAGAAAAATAAATTCATGACATAGTATGTTGATGTTATTTTTTATTATACATGTATGTATTAAGCTTAAAAATCTGAAAAAGTGGAATATGAAGCAAAAAGAAAAAAAAATGGTTGTCACAAATGACACAACCTTATTTTCCATTAATGTTTTCAAAAAACCCAGTCTTGAGGGCTCAAAGATGTGTCACTGTCAGTCTGTCACTTTGGTGTGTATGTGTAATGGAATAAATTTCTAAAGTGTATTTATTTTTTTCAATTGATTACCTCATCATTTTTGAAAGTGGCACGGTGGTATTCTTTTCACTGGACTCTGGTAGTTTGAGCAATGGTGGCACTGCTTCTATATGGCTAATTGGAGTTTCCACTTGTTCAACTACAGGCTCGTGTTGTTTTGGAACAACTTTTAACAACAACCTTAAAACAATAAATTCAGAGATTTTATAATGAAGAGAAAAACTTTTCCAAAAGACAAACTCTTAAAGCAGATCTAGATCTAGTCTAATTCGAGAGCTATGTAGATTACAGATGCACGCAACAAAATAAAAATAGAAAGTATTTGGCAAAAAGAGAAAGTGCTCGATCTAGATCTGATCTAGTTGTCAGAATTTTCTTCTTTTGTAGCAATGTCTTATCATTAGGGACGTTAAACTTGGTCTTGTTTCAGTTTGGAAAAGGGTTAAAATGATCAACATCGGGCTCAAAATCTACAAACCTGCAACGGATGGATGATGTGAACACTCAATCTTATGTGCTCTTCTCAGATGTACGGCTAAATTAGTTGTATTGCCACCTTTACTGATGACCTTCTTAGCACAAAGGTTACACTCGGCACCATCGATATTCTTTTTGAAATACTGCCAAACTTTGCTCTTTGGGGGGTGGCATCTTGTTTATTGCAGACGAAATCGGCTGGACTCGATTTTTAATTTGGGTACCATGAATCGATTCATTATTCTAATGTTCAATATAACATGTAATTATTTTCAACAAATCAATCATCAAAATATGTTGTGTCATTTTGAAATAAATGTTATCCATCGTTATCATTATTAAATATTTATATAAAGCAATAATTATTTTGTTTGATTTTTAATTATGGAAAAATTACCTACCTACTCGGTCAATTCAACCAAACACCCCATCGTGATATCAAGGTCAATGTCTATTCGGCCTTACGCCGAGTCGGCCCAACGATGTTTACCAACAATTCGAAAAATCGGGAAAAGTAGTAAGACTGCATTGGTAAAATAGTAAACGCGTTATGAAATTTAATTAAGAGATTTTCTTCATGCCTAGGAAAGTTATGGTTTACATTGCTAAATTTGAAGCTAGTGTTTAATTCCGAAATTTGGTGAGGCGGGAAATACAGGGGCCGAATTAGTAAAAAGCTAAGATTACGTCAGCAAAGGATATTCCGTCCGAGAGATTGCGAAGCTGCGGGCGTGAGCGAGGAAGAGCGAGGAATCCAAATGAAAGAAGTTTCGCTGTCAGGAATGTTGAAATTCGTAAAATTATCGGCTCAAAGACGAAAAATTGGCTTCGTATTTCTTCTTTTCTTCATGATCGGTATTTTGTTCGATACTGAAACGTTCGGTACGATATATCTATCGAACCTAAAAAACCGGTTTTCGATACATATCGAGTACTAGCTGCGATGTCGTACTCCATGAACTTTGATTTTGTCGTGTTCATGGCTACGAGTCCACCCCATTTTTCCAATGGAGCAAGACTAGAAAAAATAAAAAGCATTGTCTTACATAAATTATTTAATATCTACAAAAGCTATCATAAATAAATCCCAAACGAACCTATCTCGAGTCACAAATCCGGTTAAAAAGCGTAAAAAACGCGTTTAAATGCAATGTTTACTTTTAATTCCCCAAAACAAAGCTTTCTGTCTCGAATCGATCACGTGACTTTGGCGGGCTTACCTCTCCCATATAAGGCAACGTTTACTACGTAATGTTTACAAACAGCGCGTGGATCAACAGGTGCGTGAAAACGAAATGGAGACCTTCTGCAATGGCGGCAGCCATGCAAACACGTCTCTTTTTCGTTTCATGTTTGCAACGATTGACTATTGTTCTTTTTTAATTGTAAGGCTTTGAAAATCATGGCGATTTTTTACTAGTTATCTCGATTGCGTTTTCGATGTCCGCCATTTTGAAAAATACTACGTTTTCCAAATGAGGTAATCGACAGCGATTGGCTGTCCTTTGAATCAGTAAATCGATTTTGATTGGTCAATGACCACTGTCAGGCGAGATGACATTGATGTTATTTCTCGTATTTAGCGAGATCTCGTTCAAATGGCGACCACCAAGATGAAAGTTAATGGGAATTAAGATTTCAAAGTAAAATGTGCTTTAATGGATTATGATTTCAAGATGAATATGTATCAGATCGACTGAATAATGGTTACGCTATTCCAAGGTAACATTCATTTTACGCTCTTTAAGCATTTACATCTATTTTGACGTCACTAAAGTTGCAGGAATGATTCATTCCAGCAGCTACTCCATTGCGAGAGATATAATGGCGTTATAACGGACTCCTGACAGGATGAAAAAGTCCGTTACATTATTGCAACTAATCGAGTACCGGTACGGAGCCCTAATAGATAGGAAGTATTCAACTTCAAAAAACAATTAAAACTGCGTTATTTCAAACATTTGTAGTTCAATTTTACACAAGAATACTACTGGAATTCTAATACCATTGAAAGCTTGATCACCAAGGACAAAACATACTCTCTGGTCTCCGCGTTTTCAATTCACAAAGTATCATTAAATTAACTTTGAAATTGTTATAATTGCTCAAATTTTACTCGAATAGCGTACTTTTCAGGGGCGTATCCAGGAAATTTTAAATTATACGCACGCCGGAGGCGTGGAAGAACGCCTACGTCGTTCTCGAGCGCCATAGGCGCGAGCACGAGAGGGGTCTCCCCCTCTTGTTAGGGTGGTTCGCGGGGGGGGGGGGGGGGCTCCCCCGAGAAAATTTTGATATTCAGGATGGCAGCAGAACGATTCTGAGCCTTCTTTGAGACAGAATTTGAGCTTCATTCGAAGTCATTTTTTAAGGAATTATAGTTATTTGACAATGTCACATTGCTTACTTATGTCATCTCATTACGAAACAAGAGCTGTCACTGTAAGATGACAATGCCCCCGACACCGCTTTGATTTTAAATTATGGCCAATCTATGTTCAAGGTCAAGGTCATCCAGGGGTCAAGGTCACCAAAGTATGTGCCTACAGAAAGGTAGTGTACCAAGGAATGTTGTGGTAAAGTATGAAGCGAATATGTTAAGTAATAAGGAAGTTATGGCCAATGTTAAAGTTTTTGGACGGAATGACGGACGGACAGACAGACGGACAGACAGACGGACGGACAAGTCAAATTTATGATGCCTCCCTATCGGGGGCATAAAAATTGCCTATTCAAATACATTGACATTTTTTTGATGAAAAAATGAAAATTTTTAGATGAAAAATTGAAATAATTATGTTTCTTATATTTGCTCAAACCCCTTGCTGAGGCGGTTCAAACGAGTACCACAGTGTATGTTTTCAAGCAACGATAATTAAAATAATGTTTACCCCTGTAAACCCCCATTTTTCACTATATAAAGTGGGGTTTACCGGGGTATTCAATATACAGGCTTGTTATCCTAATGATAGGGTTTTATCAGTTAAGTTTAGTATAAGATTAATTTTCTTTAACTGTCTCGACCTCTCAGCAGGTCTCATCAGGCGGTGATGAGCAAAATTACTCACAGATTTCTCCGCTACAGTTTTTTTATTTTCATTTATTTCTTTTTTTTTCTTTGTTGTATTTTTATGTTTTTAATATTTTAACATCTTTTAATATTTGAACGCGGATCTGACAAAAGGGACCTTTAAGTATGTTTGTAATATTAGAAGAGACAATTAAAAAGCACATATAATAAAGAATACATGTCTTTGGATTAAATTTGAAGTTTATTTCATCATATAGTACCATCAATACCGCTAAAATTTCTGGCTGAGTGTTGTTGTCATGGCAACGTTAACGACATAGCACTTAATATCGTAAGTGGCGTTCTTAGTAAACTTACCCTATTTATTATAAGTTAACTTATAATAGGGTAAGTTTACTAAGAACGCCACTTACGAAATATTTATTCATGTAATTCCATTTGCATAATATAAAACTTCTGGCAAAAATTAAATTGCGGGTCAAATTTTGATTCCTTGGTTTTAATCTGAAACACAGTCACATTAGTCATCGAAAATCAGTTGACGCACCGACGTCACCATAACTTTAACGTTGTTTTTGATGTCACGCTCCAAACCAAAATCCATATCTTTGTCATTTTTTCAAGATAAAGCTTTCATATTTTCAGGACATACTCTTCAGATGCTGTTCTATTCAAATGAAACATCAAATAATGGTTATGTCTTTAAGACCCCTTTTATCAGATCCTGGCCCATATATATATGTGACCCGTCACGCTAAAAGGGACCTTCTGGGAAAAAAATCAAAATTGGGTTATTAATACCACGATAATATGGGGTTATTTAACATGTCTTTGTACAATACTGAATTCTATTGGATGAATACTTTGCAGAACGAGGCTATATTTGGACGAGCCGATAGGCAAGTCTAAATATAGACTTGTTCTGCAAAGTATGAATCCAATAGAATTCGGTATTGTACAAAGACATGTTAAATGACCTCTTTATTTCACATCATTTTTTTCACACAAAATATGACAAAGATTAATTTTGTATAAAAATTAAGATCTAGATCTAATTACTTTTAAATAGAATTCCAACGTGAAATAAAAAAGGAAGAAAAACAACATAGGCCTATGTCATGAAAAAAATGTAGGCTACATGTACGTTTCCAACACTGTGAAATATACATGGCATCTGACATTTAATCTATTTTTATCGATAAATGTTTGTCTCAAAAGATTGAATAGACCGTCATATGATCGTGTGAAATGTACATGAAATTTGTCATATAAAATGTCTATCATGCCATGCGTTAATCAACAATGATTGCTGCAAATTAAATGCGCTACAATTCATAAATGTTTTGCAATGAAAATAATCCCTTTCGTGATGTTTAAAATCATTTTGTCCTTTTAAAGCCTTAATGTATTCCCAATGTGTTTTTCAATCACAGAATCAAAGCTACATTGTATGTTTTGTTTAGGACAGTGAATTCAAAATATCATTTTGAAACAAAGATTCAACTCTAATGCACAATTTTGCTTTTGCAGACGAGAACTCTACTAAGGGAGATTACTCTTCGATGCGAATATGGATATTTTGTATCGCAGTCTCGATTTTGGAAAAAATCCATATTTGTACGGTTCAATCGATATTTGTAGGGTTCAAATGAGTGCAATGTATATTTGGACGGTTCAACCGGTGCATCGTACAATATCGATCTAGCCGCTTTGGAATATCGAGAATCCCGTGCGTCCACGCAATTATCTCGTGCGTGCAATATGGCTCTAGGTATTGTATATTCACGTGGTACGAATGGGGTGATTTGATTGGTTTACTACTTTCGGGTGTGAAATAATGTGTTATTTAAGATGCGATCTGGTGGTTGAATTATTAGATTATTCCAATAACTCTTGAATTTATGTGTTTGAACAAAGCTTCTACCTTTGAAGGTATTTCTACAACGTCATAAATGACGTCGTTTTTGACGTAACGACGTAATTTTTATAAGGTCCCTTTTAGCGTGTCGGGTCACATATTTAATATAATTTATATTTTTTTAACATTCATTTTCCCTTTATTTATGCTTCATCATCAGACGACTCAACTCCATCTTGCTCCTGATTGAACACAAGTGCAATGCGTTTGTGCCCGGTTGCATCAGTCATTAATAACCCTGTTTACATCAATGTCGATGCCCCGGTGTATGTGCATGAGAGCAAGCCCAGTTAATCGTTCTTGAGACATTGTGTTTCGGAGATAAGTTTTCAGTTTCCGAAGTGAGCTGAACGATCTTTCGGCAGAGGCTGTTGAGACCGGCATAGTCAAGAGAACTTTGAAGATTGCATACACGTTCGGATGGAACTAGTAGGATGCGTCCATTGCCTTGCACAATTTATCAGCAACCAGGCCTCGATGCTCAATTTTGTGCCGCCATCGATCAAGTTCAGCATCAACTGCCTGTGCGTCAATGAATGGTCCATACTCGGCTTTGATTTCTTGCCACATAGCCGGAGACAGTTGACCGAGTTTGTTTGACAGTAGGTACTGAGCCTTTAGTCGTGGGTTGGGTGTACAAAGTCGGTCTTGAAGTTCAGTTCTGAGATGGTCCATGAATGGTAGGAAGAGATTGAGTCTCCAGTAATCCTTCACTGTAGCAGCTGGCACATTATTTCGATGTTGCTGGCGACCAGTCAGTCTTGGGCGGTCAACTGCAACATTTTGCTGGTTTGCAAGGGTAACTGCTGTGTCCCAAATTTCGTCGTAATATTGGTGATCATCTCGTTTCTGAAGCAAAACGTCGTGTAAGGCTATAGCATGTTCTGATGCCTTCACAAGATTACATGTAGGATCTTGCATGGTATTTGTCAGGGAGTTTAATGTGTCAAGCGCTCCATCGTAGCCCTGTCCTACGATATTGTTGGGATTTAGGCCATGCTTTCTTATTTCTGTGGTCAATAGTCCATGCAGTGCCTCTTCGGTGATGCTGGTTGTTGACACAAAAGACAAAAAATCTTCTCTCACTGAGTGCTCGTCAGCATCTGATTTTTCTGTGAAACGAACACAGAAAGCAAACTGCTCCACATTGCTAACAGCGGCAGATTCGTCCACCATTATAGTAGAATACTGAGCGGAACGACAACGGTCAGTAATTGAGTTTGAGATTTGTTGGCCACAAATAATGATGAATTCGTTCTGCATTTTTGGAGAAAGGTATCTAGAATGTTTTGGCGCAGTGGCAAGGTGGTTGCTTAGTAGCTCGTCCTTTTCTGCTCTGTAATTTATAATTGCCCTAAAATTACTTCTGTCCTCAGTCTTGCCGCGTAAAGCAATATTTTGTCTTCCGCAAACAACAACTACTCCTATGATGGAAGTGAGCACTTCTCTATTCTTCTTAACCTTATTTTTGTAGGCATCGGAACCAAACTCTTCTATACTTTGCTCCTTCCTACTGCATATGTTAACATATTTCTTGGCTTTAAACACAGCATCTACATGCTCCTGTGACTTAACGTGGGAGTCAACAATCTTTTAAGCATTGCTCCATTCCAATCTGTTGATGGGCGGGTAACAAGACTGTTGTTTGCTTGACTGAAAATGACACATTGCGCACAAAAGACTCCGTCAAGACAAGGACTATACCTAAGGAATGGATATCTTGATGGTTCAAAAACGAAATCTGGAACCCTTCTGATCTTTTTACCAATGTCACGCAACGGTGCTTTCCAACCCTTTGATGGCTGAAATCTTGACGACAATGCCTCGAACTTTTGGGAATCTGGCAAAGACAACCTTCTGTCAAAATCAAGCGTCCCAATATCAAAAAAGGATGAGCATGTAGACGCTTTTTGCTGGACAGTTGTGTCAGTTTTGTGCGAGTCTGCAGCAGAGTCTGCAGCTTCTCCGTACTCAGTGGTTTGACTTAAATTTGAGTCTGAACATTTCAAAACCTTGGAGTTGCATTGACTATCAACATTCCCAAAAGGCGGTGCAGTAGACCCAGCGCTACCACCTTCATTACTCTGTTTATCCAGATTAGTATTTTGTTCACCCGAATCGCAAGTACTATTGAATGCTTAAAGATTGTTTTTTACTTGAATCTTACTTGAATCTTCTGAGTATTAAAGTTGATTGTCAACTTGTGAACTCCCCCTATACAATTGTCTTCCTATACTGTCTGGTTTATGAACAACTTCAGTACAAAATCTTCTATGTTTCCATTCATCGTCTAATCTGGACTTAAAACTTAAAATAGTCTTGCTGCAAACTGTATCTTCTTTCAGGTTATTCCAGTCGTCTATACATCTTGCAGGAAATCCATGCATTTTCATTATCTTATTACATCGTTTCTTCTCTATTTTGTAGATGTGACCCCTTGTTGAATTCTTATTGAACTCAAAGAACTTTTGATAGTCAACATCATCGAGTCTGTGAATTATCTTGTAAATTTCTATTAAGTCATATCTGTTCCTTCTGTAATATAGTGATGGTAAATTCAAAATCTCAAGACGCTCTTGGTAGGATCTCTCACGAAGTTCAGGAACCAGCTTGGTCGCACGTCTCTGTACATTTTCGATAAGTTGTATATTCTTCTTTGACATTGGGCTCCATACTGTTCCTCTATAGTCTAAAATTGACTGAACTAGGCTTTTGTACAACACAATAAATATTTGACGGTTTAAACATCAAAAAGTACGTTTAATCATTCCTAGGAGTCTGTTAGCTCTGTTCACTACCGTGGTGATGTGTGTGTGTGTCAAATTTAAGATTTTCTTGAAATGTTATACCAAGGTCTTTCTCACTATCAACATTGGGAAGTTTATGCTTAATGTCATTGTTGTCATTAATGGAATATACATGTGGGTACTTCACATTTCCAATCTGCATACTTTTACACTTTGGTACAGAAAATTCCAATAGCCAGTCTTTACTCCAATCACTCAGTTGGTCTAAATCATTCTGGATTCTTGTTTGGTTACCAATGGATGTAACGGCGCTGTAGATTTTACAGTCATCAGCGAATAACTTGCACATTGACTCTATCTTATCTGGCATATCCTTGATGTACAGTACAAAAAGAGTAGGTCCAAGCACAGATCCCTGCGGGATTCCAGACGATACATTTTCCCATTGCGAAAACTGACCATTAATACATACTCTCTGACGACGACCATCTAAGAAATTTTCAACCCATTTTATTATCTGTCCATCAAAGCCATAACCTTTCATTCTTTGAATCAATCTCTTGTGTGGAACCGTGTCAAAGTCTTTCTTTATATCAAGATAAATCACATCTGTTTGCTTATTTTCATCGTAGTTTGAGTGCCAATCCTTTAAAACTTCCAGTAGCTGTATCACACAATTACGTTTATTTCTGAACCCATACTGACATTCACTAAATAAATTGTTTTCATTCATGTGATCCATAATTATTTTTCTAACAGATTTTTCACAAAGTTTGCAAACTACACTTGTTAGACTGACTGGTCTGTAATTCGTACTTTCACTTTTATCACCTTTATTTTTGTAAATAGGAGTTATGCTGGCTCCCTTCCACACATCAGGTAGAACACCTTCACTGAATGTTTTATTAAAAATGGTTTGTAATGGCTTGTTGATTACATTAATGGTTTCTTTCAAAAAGTATGGATGTATATTATCTGGTCCCATTGACTTTGAGCTATTTAGTTCATTTATTTGTTTCGTCACTTGCTCGAGATTCACAAAAAGTTCAGTTACAGGGATACCTTGAAATATAACATCAAACAATGGTAATGGTCCAGGTTTTTCTTTAACAAATACTGACGCGAAAAACTCATTTAAAAGTTCCGACTTTCTCTGGTCGTCCTGTATAATTTCGTCACCATGTTTCAAATCTGCTATTCCACACTTAGACTTAGTTCTTTCCCGCACCTAAGTCCAAAACCCCTTCGGATTGGTCTTCAAATTCCCCACGATATATTCCTCATACTGTTTCTTAGCAGTTTTAGACAGTTTGGTACATTCATTTCTCGCACTTTTATACCGTATATAGTCATATCTGTTTAGAGTATGTTTATAACGATTCTATGCCTTGTGTTTCCTTTTTACGCTATTCATACATTCGTATGTCATCCATTTTTCTTTTGTTTTATGTGCATCACAAGCAGTCAATCTCTTAACAGGAATGTTTATCTGAACTGTTTCATTCACTTTCTGTATGAAAAAATCCCAACTTTCTTTAGTATTCATATGCAACATGGATTCCCAGTCTACACTCTGTAAGTCATGATTAATTCTCTCGTAATCCCCTTTGTAGAAATTCCTTTTCTCCAAATTAGACTTTCCTCTTAACGGGTCACATTTCAAATCAGCTATAAAACAAATATGGTCGCTAGCACCCAAATTCACACTATACGAAATAGTTTTGACAATGTCGATATTGTCCACTATACATAAATCTAAAATATGGGGAGTCTGCCCTCTCAGTTATAACTTGATTAAGAAAGTTGTCCCTTAAGCATTCTAAAAAAAGGAATTCCTTATGTTCAGTATTATGTGGCGTCATCCAATTTATCCAATCAATACTAGGAAAGTTGAAATCACCAACGATTGTCATGTAGTCACTTTTAATGGTGGTAGCCAAATTCAGTAGTTCAAATAACTTAAGAGTATTTGTCCTTCTACTTGTCGGACTCCGATATATTCCTCCAATTAAAAGTTTTTCCCATGTGTTTAGTGTTAATAAACACCAACATGATTCATCAAATCCAAAATCATTTAAAATAGCACATTCTGAATATGAAATGTCATTTTTTATCAGGATGCATACACCTCGACTATTTTCACTAACTCTGCCAATAACTAAATTAAATCCCGGGAGTTTCAATTCATTGGACAAAATTGTTGTAGAGTCTACGTGTTTTGGAAATATTTCTGTTAGTACAACAATATCTGGATAATATCTTTTCATTTCTAATAATAGCTCGTTTCTTTTATTGAGAACATTGTCTGTGTTAGTGTAGAAGAGTGACAAGTTTCCTGACTTTCTCACATGAAAATCCGCATCAGAAATATTGCTTTCACTTTCAATTTCCTCAAAAATAATTGTTTCAGATGTGTTTATAGTCCTGTCGCTATCATAAACTTCTGTACTATCAGATAAATTACTTGTTGAGTCACATTGGTCATTGTCATTATCCAAGCTTTCAACTTGCTCGATATCCTCAATGCAAACATAAAGTGAATTATTCGAGTCACTATTGACATGATCATTATTCATACATATACTTTCAACTGTTAAAGAATCAAAGTTAACTTTAATCGAAACTGGTTCAACCGTATTTCACGTATTAACTGCATTTAAATCTTGAACTGGTAACTGTTCTAACGCATTTACATGTTTGACTTGATCTGAGTTGTTACTGGTTACTGGCACGAAATAGGCCTCTAGGCCTATTACGCCCCCTATCATCCGAGGATGAATCACTTAGATTTCCATCTTCCCTTTCTGGATTTACTTTTTTCTCTGCGCTGGTTTTATGAACGCTGATGATGTGATCAGATCAAAATTTGTATTTTGATTGAAAATAAGTCGATGTGAGAAAAAAGAACGAGCAAGAAGTACTGTAACTTTATGGTCCGAACAGATTCAGAAAATTGGAGAGAGAGAGCAAAGGAACGAGGTTGTGATACTTTGTGCTGTGCAGTTTCACATTAAAATCGCCAATATAGGATGACGTCATAATTGTGACTGCTTGTGACATCATAACTCACAATCGCCAATATTGGATGTCGTCATAATTGTGACTGCTTGTGACGTCATAACTCACAGTAAAATCGTTTATAGATTATGTCCCCTACATGTTATGAGTCTCCAATAAATACAATGTACGAGATGACGTCATACTTTCTGTGGTAATCTGCGTTTTTTAATACACAGGAAAGCTAGCCGTGGTGTGAAGAATTAACGGGACAAAAGAGTATGAGTGGCCGTTCATTTCAAAATCAGGATATCAATATCGTGATACTTTGACTATCGAGATACGTTCAATAAGTATCGGTATACTATCAACAGGTATCGGTATACTTTCAGCAAGTATCGGTATACTTTCAGCAAGTATCGGTATACTTTCAACAAGTATAGGTATACTTTGAACAAGTATCGGTATACTTACCAAGTATCGGTATACTTTTAACAAGTATCGGTATACTTTCAACAAGTATCGGTATAGATCTACTTTTAACAAGTATCGGTATATTTTCAACAAGTATCGGTATACTTTTAACAAGTATCGGTATACTTTCAACAAGTATCGGTATACTTTTAACAAGTATCGGTATACTTTCAACAAGTATCGGTATACTTTCAACAAGTATCGGTATACTTTTAACAAGTATCGGTATACTTTCAACAAGTATCCCCGATTCGGTATACTTTCAACAAGTATCGGTATACTTTCAACAAGTATCGAGATACTAGGAGTATAACGATAATTTCTATAAAAATGGGGATGCATACAAGAAAATTCAAGAAGTATCCCGATACTTCTTCGAATTGACATAGGGTAAAGAACCTATCAAATGTCTTGTTACAATTTACCAAAATCTCGTTTTTGTTGAAATATGCCGCTTTAATGACATCGATCATGACGTTATCGGGAAAACCGCTTTTAAAGTGACGTCAATGTTTTAGAGTTTCAATCCATCTACCGTATTTGATCCTACAGTGTTTTTGCTAAAACGTAATGACTCTAGAGCTGAGTGCATATTTCTATGCTTCATAGACTTCAATAGACTTCATAGACTACAATATTTAGATCGGAGAATAATTAAAAATAAAAGTAAATAATGAAGAGAAAAGAAATCCCCTGACAATAACTTGTTCACTATTTTACAAAAATAGCCTCCCTTTAAAGTGAAGTTTTTTATTGCTGAGATAAAATACAAGTTAGTTTTACAGGATCACCAAGATTTATATTAACAATGTCTTTTTTGTTTGTATGAAGAAAAATTCTATAAAAATACTTTGAATAAAAAAAAATGCATATATATAAAGCATTAAAAAGCAATCGTACCGTCACACTGAAATATTCCGAGTAAAATGAAAAATATCGTCGTTGCATATGCAAAACCTCGTATCTCGTTCTTGAAAAATTTTAAAGATACGCGAGGTAAAATTGTAAAACTTAATTACATTGGTTGGCTAGAATTCGAAATGTATAAACTGAAAAAAATCATGATATTTTTAACTTTTATCGTAATACTTTTAACTTTTATCATGATACATCTAACTTCTATCATGATACTTCACACTTATATCATGATACTTCACACATATATCATGATACTTTACACTTCTATCATGATACTTCACACTTATATCATGATACTTCACACTTACATCATGATACTTCACACTTATATCATGATACTTCACACATATATCATGATACTTCACACTTCTATCATGATACTTCACACATATATCATGATACTTCACACATATATCATGATACTTCACACTTATATCATGACACTTCACACATATATCATGATACTTCACACATATATCATGATACTTCACACTTACATTGCCATGCGTTAGTAGATATTTTTTGTATCCCGATACTTCATCAAAGTATACCGATACTTATTGAAAGTATACCGATACTTGTAGAAAGTATACAGATACTTGTTGAAAGTATACAGATACTTGTTGAAAGTATACCGATACTTGTTAAAAGTATACCGATACTTGTTGAAAGTATACCGATACTTGTTGAAAGTATACTGATACTTGTTGAAAGTATACCGATACTTGTTGCAAGTATACCGATACTTATTGAAAGTATACCGATACCTGTTGAAAGTATATCGATACTTGTTGAAAGTATACCGATACTTATTGAAAGTATCTAGATAGTAAAAGTATCACGATATTGATATCCTGATTTTGACATGAATGGCCACTCATAAAAGAGTGCACAATTACTGTTGGAAACAGTCCGTAATTTACGTTACGTTAAGTGTACTATTGAAGACGGATACATGTCAGGCTCCTGAAACCCCAAAAATACACACACAAAAAAAAACGACAAAAGCTATTCACGATTGTTTTACATTATTCACGTGCGTAGTGTGCGTAATGGGCGTTACGCCCTTGCTTTTAAACTAACGTGTGCATGAATATACTCAGAACTTTCTATGAATAAGGTATATCCACTCTTCTGTCCGTGCACAATGATGGCGTCTTTCAGGTCCATTGAATTTTCTTTGAAGGAAGGTTGTAGTTCTATGACGTCATTACTATATCGTGACGTCACATTTCTTAGAACGCGTCATGAATGCGCGGCTTAGTGCACGTGTATGTTAGAAGAGAAAACGAATTGATCACATGTGACATTTCCAAGTAGTATCTATAATGCACCGTTCCGATACTGATAGTTTCATCCAATCAGAGCGCGTCATTTATTCACCGCCGATAAGCTTGTTGCCCCGCTTCCCAAACACTACCTAGCAACGTATACGCCCTAGTTAAGGCCGCCGGTTTAAAAATACGAAATTTGTACACATTTCTAGCTTTTTGATGCAAAAATGCGATTTGGGAAACTTTTGCATGGATTTAGGTATCCAAAACGAATGAAAGGGGCAAGGTTCATTACATTTCACAAGCCCCAAACAAAGCAAAAGAGCTGTTTACGCTTGATTGTAACGCATTTGACCCCATTCATTTAGCAGATTTAAAGGCTTTGAAGACAGCAGATTAGATTTTGATAGAAAACCCAGCATAGAAACTATTGGGACAAAAGGAAGAATTGTGGATTTTCAACGTGGATTTCTTCTTTTGTCTCAATATTTAGCAAACTTTGTTTTATTAGGGACGTCAAAATCGGGCTTGTTTGGGAAAAGGTGAAACACTTTCTCTGTTACGATGCTGCAACTGGTTAACTCAAAATCATTCTCCTTGCATTTTCCATACAGGTACGAATATAACATCCAATCCAAGCCTCCAGCTGCTCATCCCGAGTAGAAATCAAGTTGAATGTTAGTTGTAAATCAGTGGCGGATCCAGAGGGGGTTCGGGGGGGGGGCGGGTTCAAACGAACACCCCTCTGAAGCCTAATTCTTTCATTTTCATGCAGAAATTCAGTCAAAATTGTATATTAATAGCAAAACGAACCCCCCTAAATGTAAATTCGACCCCACCCTTTTAGAAATCCTGGATCCGCCACTGTAAATGGACGCGGGGCATAAAATTACTGAGAGTGTTAGATCTACTAAGTGTAGAAAGTTGGATGTAGATCTAAATCTACTAACATGAATAGCCTTCAAAGAAAAGTAGAAAACAGTTTGGGTATCAGCATGTTCTTCTTTTCTCTCTATGCCTTTCAAAATGAATCGATATTTATTCAGAATCAGGTATTATTTGGGAAAGGATTAACAAAATAGGTTTAAGCCAAGGGCGGATCCAGATTTTTTTCCAAGGGGGGGGGGGTCAAAGCCCAAACAATGGCTTAAATATGTGTTAAATATGTTTTATATAGTCAAAATTCAATTTTTGATAAATTCCAGGGGGGTCATGGCCCCCCTGACCCCATCCCTAGATCCGCCCTTGGTTTAAGCTGTGTGATAATTTTGCCTTTGATTCAAGTACCACCACCATTGCTTTTTCATACACTTGTTTTATTTTTTGAAATAAAAATGCACAAAACAATTCAAGTCAATGTGCTTCATTTCACTGTTTGGTCTACTTGATAAATTGGTTAAACCTTCATTCAACTCCTTTTGATAGAAGATCAATCTGGAAAAAAACACACACACAAAACATTTAGTATGAGTTTTAATTCATTAAAAAGTCACTAAACTTTCTAACTTTTGACCCTTTTCAGAATAATACTTGCAAATAAGCATACTCACAAAGTATATTTATTTGTAAACAAGAACTGCTTTGAACACACTGGGGCCATTTAATCCCAAATTTTGATGATAAAACAACTGATACATGTGGCAAACACAGCAATGCATATGATGAACAGCAAAATACATTTGTAATTTTATAAAAATCTTTTGTTATTTCAAATCCTAAGTCATATGATTTGGGGTCAGGAGCATGGGGTTTAATGTTTTGTGTGTGCTTTCAACATCAAAATAAATTGACAAAGCACCACAAACTCCTTTATAGCTTTATGGGTAATTTGGTCACCTACCTTAATAGAATATTTTGGGAAAAGGATTTAAATCAGGTTATATCAAAGGTCATTAAGGTACTACACCCCTAATGAGATTCATACATATCCAAACTTATTTGGTCCAGGTTGTAAACATTCGGGGGAACGTTCACCGCTAAAAATTTACGTTGACCGAATAAGTTTGGATATGTAATGAATGTGTCGCGCGAAAAAATCCGATGTCACATATATATCTTATTCGGGGTGTACTACCTTAAATTAATATTTAGCTCACAAATAGCATTTTTCCTTCAACTGTAATTTTGTTCATGCTTTTATGCACTGACACCAAAATGTAGAACCTTATGTTGGCCATATCTTGCTTCCTACAAAGAGACTTTCATCAAGATAATATTAATATTAATGTTTACAACTTACCAATGAAACAATAGATTCTCAGGAAGAACTGGAAATCCATAAATATGTTTCCGAGAAGTGAGCATGAGAGTGTCTTGAATTCTTCAGCATGGATTCACCTGTTATTTGAAAGATAATTCTCAATATACATGGTATTTGTATTTGTGCATGCAAATGCTTTCCACATTATACTATCTATCTAGTCACAATATCCTAACTTATTATGACAATGGCAATAAATATCATTGAAAAAAAGATAAATCCTGACCTCAAATAACAAAGATTTGAAAAAATACTCCTAGAATTGCATAAAGATTGAATATTATAACATATAATTCTAATCACTTATCCCTATCCCAAACAACAATCAAACTAACTGATCCAGGTTGAAAGACCAGAGTGCATTCACATTTAAAACTATTGAATTAAAGAAATCTCTTCTTTTCACTAAATGATTTTAAAAGGCAGTAGCTATTTGTCTGGTTCAGACTATAAGTCATTTATATTATCTGTCAGGAACCGGATAACTAGCCATATAGAGCTGTTAACATTATTTGTACGGAACCATACAAGCCGCTATAAATGATGCATTGGAGATATTTGTGCATTCTTACTGGTGGATGTGTTGTAAATACATTTATCCATAAAAATATCTTCATTGAATATGAATGAGGTTACTAAACTGTCTGAACATAATATCATTTAACCTGTAGATATAGCTTTTTGTCATTTGTAAATAAATGACAATTTTGTGCTGAGCTGTTAACTAAGTTTTTTTTTATTTTGTTACCTTTGGACTAAGAGGGACCTTCTGGTGAGTCCATAAAACCAGAAATGCATCTGATTTAGTAGATGACAACCAGATGTCTATTTTTTGGGACCAAAGACAAAGTAGGCAAGGGATTTTCTATGTTTTAACTTGTTTTCTCATTAACCCCATGGAATGGTTACAAAAGTAGCAAAGGGTTGATACCCAAATGGAAGGAAAAAATCCCAAAGCCCCCATACACCTTTAAGGAAACCCCTGAATTATAATATTAATGGCTAATTGTTTGGTTCTGAACAAACAGAACTCAGCTGTGTATAGGTAATCCGTCCGGGACCGGATAAATTTATAGCTTTTATCAGAGTACAGACAATTAGTCCGGTAACATGTATGTATACAAATAGACACTTTTATTCTTAAAAAAACATCCTGCATACTACTCATGCAAGCTAGGAATTGTTTGGGAAAGGGGTAAATAACTGATTAATCTCATTTGGCAATAAGTACAAACAAAGATCAGCCTCTTTTGTGAAATATGATCTTTATCTTCTTTACATCTGGTAGAATAAAACACAGAAAATATTGACAATTTGCTACCTTGGCTTGGATGGAAGGAAAGTTCATTGAAACCTACTTTCACTTTCACTTTATCATTGGCGTTGGAAAGGCTTGGTTAAAACTGCTTAGATGTAAACCCTATAGTTCCTAGATTTAAAATGAAATCACTTACCATACTTAACAAGTACAACGTGACTACATACAATCTCCTCATCCCTCATTTCACTGGGAAAGGATGCATATCCTACTTTCATTTTGAGCTTCGACCTGCAGCCAGCAACTAGCGACACTTTCACGCCTGGATTTCCGGATTAATCTTGGTGTTATGAATATAACCTTGATTGTAGTAATTCTGTCCTGTTTTTAAAATTCGACCAGCATGTTTTTTTGTGGTCAGGTAGATAAAATATAGAAATATTCTCCGAAATAGAAGATAAACAATCGGTCGTTCAGCATCCGCGGCGGTCAAATTGGATTTTGTTTGTGAAGCATAGCAACAGTAACTAGGGGACTGATTTATCGCGGAACGGTGCATTTATACAAAACACTAATTAAACGTAGATCTATTACTATAAAAATACTTTCGACATATTGTGTAAACAATAATATTGCAAAAATTGTTAAAGTCGGAAAGTATAGCGACAAATTTCTCTGAACGTACAATACCAGCAGTGAAATTTGAAAGTGACGTATGATTGTGTTTATTGTTTACAACCAATCAACCTGTTCATTTATCACGTGTACATTGTAAACGGTACAAATGAGAAGAGTTTATTGGTTTAGAAACAGTAAACACAAAACTACATCACTGTCAATTTTTGCTTGTGGATTTATAGTTGGGTTGTAATAGCAAAACAGTCATTCTACATAAGCTGCTTATGTAGAATGAGCTCCAGATAAGATGCGTAGATCTATTTGCGTAAAATACGCATTGATTTGGTCTGAATACGCATTAACTTTTATAAAAATGCGTACAGATACGCATTCAAAATAATGAAAACGCATTTGATAATTTTCAGTTAGCGTATCAAGATCGAAGAACGTCGGGGAAAAAACGCACACTAGGAAATTCCAACGATTAACATTAACTTTTTGATATGTAAAATAGGTTATGTACAGCAGTCAGCTTTCCGACATATACATGTATTACGACTTTAATCAGCCAGTCACAACCTGGAATAATTGGGGGAATACCAATTACGTCACCACTGTGACCAGCCGAACGACTCTCGCTATTCCGTAGATCTACCGAATGATGCCGAGTGTTGCATTTGTTCGAATTTCCATAAATCGGTTATCTCCGTGAAATAAAATTGTTTGTAAACCCGATTTTAATTGGAAGATAAATATCAGACCATTGCATCAATCCGTAAATCGGAAACGAAAACTTGAAGGTGTTTGTTTTCTTTTTTAGTAAATCCACTCCTGAGGAGATCGTAACTTTAGGCGATTTTGGCCGATATCATTTCTGAAGTGGTCCTACAGGCAAAGATAGCCCACGATGGTAATCTTGTTCAGAAAAAAAAACACTCAATGGTAGGAAACATACCGCGGTTAAATATCCTCAAACCCGAAAATGAAAGTGGGTCGTTCCGGTCGGTAGTTCCTGTTTTTGTGTCCTTTTCAGAACATGAAGGTAAATACGCCTTGCCTCAAAAAATTGTCTGGAAATACGCATTGGAAAAAATTTTGAGGGATAAATACCCCTTGCCTCAAAAAAATATCTGGAGCTCTGTTAATAAGCATAAGCGGGGCCTTTCTAATCAGAACTTAAAAAATATAGATCCTATGTATAGTTATAGGTAGTAAATATAGGGTAAGTATAGGAAAGTTTCACTGTCCATTTTTTTATCATTATCAGAAGATTCGTCAGACATTAGGCATGTTCGTATTTAACTTTTACATTATGTATTTTCTCTGTCGGAAAAACAATATCAGTATCAGCAGTTGTCGGAGCTTTGTGGTTTAATGATATATTCGAATGGTCGAAAGATATCGTTATATCATACCGGAAAGAAAGGAAGATAGAATTTACTGAAAATCAAACTTACCCCGTTGAGATCTAAACTCTTCAGTGGTTCTGGATACGTTTGAAGTTTCTCTAGGTCAATTGTTGATGTTGAAGCAAAAATGGTAACCAAAACTGTAACTACGCCCAGACACATCTCACCCGGCAAGCATGTATCCAGCAACAGCAACGTTAACAGCCTCAGCAGCCACAACTACAACAAAAGTAGCAAACAACACACTTTATATACACTATTCAAAACGACAAAATATAAGACTGTCACAGAAAGATAGTTTTAGATACATTCGAATAATTGCAACAATGAAAATTTTGAAAAAAAAAAAACAGGATTAGAAATTGTTTCATTAAAAAGAAAACATTATGACCAGGAAAATGTGAAGTATATGTATGCTCTTTTAAAATGTTCATCAATCTCTCGTAGTGTCCGAAACGCATATCAAAAGGATTGTCGAAGTCATCCATTGCTTAAGATAGAATAAACATAGAGACATAATTCTTCAAGTATAAGATGCACTTCCATAAAGACTTTAATATTACAGAGATTCAACATAATCCGATACCAAACTTTAATATTGTATTTGCCAATTGTAATGATATACCGCTTTTATGGACCCAATACTAGTATCTCATTAGCCCTTTCCCAAACTAGATTTGAAGTGTTTCACGAGTTTGCGGAATGTTACTGTAGACACCACTAAAGGAAAGAAGAAAATTCTGATAAACGTCGTTTTCTTTTTTTCCTTTTTTTCTTTACTACGCATGATATGTAGTCTTCTTTAGTAACACTTATTTAGTAGTCTGAAACATCTTTAACCCATTCCCAAACGGCAAAATTTTGGACTGTTCCAATTCTAAAGCTGCTGCAGACGACAAAGTTGATATTTTTAAAGATAGGATTAGTGTATTACATGGCAAAGAAAATATTGAGACAAAAGGAGAAACTGCTGGTTATCAGCAGTTTCTTCTTTTGTTTCAATGTTTTCCCAAGCATTTTCTATTAGGGACGTCAAAACCAGGTCTTGTTTGGGAAAGGGTTAAATTGGACCGCCCTAAACTTCTGTAAATTGGGAAAGTGTTCAACGTTAGGAAATAGATCTGAATCCGTTGATGAACTTAACTGCACTATTGTACCTTATACATCACAATTCATTCAATTTAAAATCTGAATGTGATATCAATCCCAATGTCGTATCCAGAGCTTTGACAGACAATTTCAATAAAACATATACTCGAAAAAAAATGAGTAATGGAATATTGCTTTGTAAGACAAAGACGGCGAATGAGACAAATCAGTTCATTCTTTACACACTGGTTATACAAATTGAACTTCATGATTTGTTAACCTAATATTTGTTATCGTTTGGGAAAAGGTTTGGTTTTCTTTGACGATTTATCATTGTTGAAACAATGTGTTGTATTGTTGCACTTTGTCAGACAATTGATGTTTTTAATTTAATTTACACCATTCAAAAACAGGTGTGTGTCAACAATGTTAAAACGGAAAGTAGATTATTTTTAATGTTATTTTTTCTTTTCTCTTAATGCTTTATAAAATGTTGCTAACGTGGAGGTCTAAACCGGGGATTGTTTGACAAATTAGCTGTATACATTTATCAAGTGTTTCTTTGTCTTATGTTTTTGTGTTTAGCTTACCAACAGTTTCTTTAAACAGCTCCATAACCATTATGGAAATCCTAACCAAACATGATTGAAATGTTCCTTGGGCGACCCCTGTCAAAACTTGTCTTCAAATTATTTGAATTTTCAAAAAATGTAGGCCTGACAGGGCGGAGCTTTTCAGACGTAGAGAACTATCGAGAACATTGTTTAAAAATAAAACAGTGATCAATTTTACAAACTTTGGCATGAATATTGCTTGGGTGACTCTTTACAACACTTGATCATAGTTTTTTGAGACTTCAAGAAATCATAAAACAATTCTTTAAAAGTCTTCTTCTCCTTCAGCATTGGACCAATTTTTTATTATGATTAAGTACCGACTTTACATGTATAAAGCGCTTTTATCATAGGATAGTACGTTCAAAAGCGCTTTAAAAACACAAAATCTTCTTAAATATACATCAAACTCATAAGAAATATCATACATACATTATAAGAATTATATGAGTATACACTTATGAACCATGAAAGACGATTTACACTTAATAGGAAAATCGGTGTTTAATTTCCATAAATTGGTTTAAACAAATAAGTCTTCAAGTATTTCTAAAAACATGAAACTGTAGTTCTAAGCAGCTCTTATTTCGGACGGGAGAGAATTCCATAATACAGGAGCAACACTCATAAAACTGCGGTCTCCATACGTTTTAGTACGGCGTTTCGGTACTTCAAGTGTTGTGCCATTTGATCCGGATCTAAGTTTGCGGGATGGTTTGTGTATCATTAAAAGCGATGTGATATATTCTGGGGCTTGTCCATGGAGAGCTTTAAATTTATAAGACAGTATCGTAAATTGAATTCTGTGCTGTGCGGGTATCCAATGCAACTATTTCAGTACTGGTGTTATATGATAATGTATCGTGATCTGGTGATAATACGAGCCGAAGTATTTTGGACTACCTGTAACTTGTTCAATGTTCAGGTTTTTTTGGGGCATTCCAAAAAGTAAAGAATTGCAGTAATCCAACCGTGATGTACCCAAAGAGTTACTCTCTTATGAACAGAGCACATTATCTCTACATTCCATTTCGATAGAATGAGATCTGTTCTCGCGGGGTCATTTCACGTCTAATCTCGGGGCCTTGGCGGGATTTCGGTATCCAATCGTTGACAATAAACTGATAAACAATTGTAATTTTTGATACAAGTTTTCATTGGCTGACGCTTCAAATTACCGGCTTCAGCCAAATATAGAAGCGACGTAATGTATACGTAATCAAACAAGATCAAACTGAATGATTTTGATTCGATAATTCAAATGTTACCTACTTCAGCCAAAAATAGAAGCGACGTAATGTATACGTAATGATCATGCAAGATAAAACTGAATGATTTTGATTCGATAATTCAAATGATGTGCTATAATTAGATTATGACGATCAAATAGGCTGTTGGCGTACCGAAAACTGCAGAGGTCATATTTGATGGTTCAATCAATATAGGCCTCGGCTTTGAAGAGTACCAAAGAGTTAACAAGAGACTTAGTAGCGTCATAAATTAGGTATTTTCTGATATGCCTGATTTGGTGGAGCTGCGAATGACTTGATCTACAAACACTATTTATATGCGATTCCATGTTCATTTGTGAATAAAAAAAAGCCCAAAGGTTTCTGAGACTTCATCGATTTTACCTCGAAACTACCAAATTTAATTAACATATTTTCTATTTCATTCGAATATATTTGGGTGCAAAGACAAGTTCAGTTTTATCTGCATTGGGCATGTAATGGTTCATCCATTCAGTGATTTCGTTCAAACATAACTCAACATGCCGGACAGCTTCGTCCCTAGAAACATTGTCATTAGGTTTGAATTAGAGTTAAAGTCGTCCGCATAGAAATGATGTTCAAGGTCATGCGATCTACAGATCATACCGATTGGCTTTCGTTTAGAACATGACGAAGAAGAAAGCCATGGTCTATTGTGTCAAAAGCGTCAGACAGATCAAGTAGTACAAGAACAGTAATTTTGCCCATATCTTATGATTTCAATGGCATTTTGAACTTTTAGTAGAGCAAATTCGGTTGAATGAATTTTTCAATTTGCAGACTGGTGAAGTTCATGCAATTTTTTTTGGACAAGTGACGTTCTATTTGAACGTCTGCGATCTTTCGAGCTCTTTTTAGATGAAAGGTAAATTCGAAATGGGTCGATAGTTCTTCAATTCATTCTTGTCTAGACCGGGTTTCTTTTACAACGATTTGGCATGTCAACTTTTAAACAATCTTGGCATATATGATAATTCCAATGATAAATTCACTAGCTTTGTAATTAGCTAACCAAGAGCAGAGTTTAAGAAGCATTGAAGGGATTGGATCTAGCTCACAATTTTTGTTTGGAGATTTAAGTATGATGCGCTTTACATCCTCCAGGGCAACTGGCCGAAAACTCGTTAGAATATTGGGTAATGATTGTTCAATGTCTGGTGATTCTGAAAGTTGTAATGACGGTGTACTTGAATTAATTCCATTCAACTTTTCTAGCAAAATCGAGTTCGTGAAAAGTCGAAAAGTTGAAGTTAGTCGTACTAATTTCTGACAATTGTCATAGACAAAACTTCAAGTTTCTACATTTCTAGGTAACTATTTTGCTAGAAAAGTGGAAGTTAGTCGCACCGATTTTGACTTTTCGTGTTTTATAATGCATGCAGAAAATTGGGTGGTGGAAACAGGATTCCGTAATGTATTTTATTCTGATGTTACAAAATTAGATTGTGAAAGTTGAATCTGATTATAAAAATCTAGAACAGCTCATATCAGTCATTAGTGAATATATATGCATGCTATGCTACTACATACCGATGATAAAATGCTAATAAGACTTCAATTTATTCATTGGAAATTATGAAAACCTAATTTACAATTATTCAATATGACATGTTTAATTGTGTAAGACATTCGTATAATATACACTCTGAACATGTGCTCTCAGTGCCTTTCTTGTTAGAAATATGTAAGTATCATATGTGTTAGTGTAAATGATTTAAAATAAGATATGAAAAGTTGGAATTTTATGTCAACATTAAACCAATCCAGTCTGCGCCATGTGTTACATAATGCCCATGTTAGGTTTTTGTAAAGTGATTATATAGATCTTTTGAATGTTTTACTTATGAATTCGAACAATAAACTTTTTTGGTCATCAACACATTACGTCATATGTCTTACCGAAATATTCATAGAAGATCCTGAATATTTTCTTTCCCATTTGATTTAAAGTACGTTTTGTACCTAATTCTGTTCTTAAGCGTCGTAATCAAAACCCATATATCCAATCTATCTCCATGGAAAGTTATGGGCAATGTATTTGGCTCTTTTTGTCTAAGAGATCGTCCACTTAATTCAAACACGTTGGCCAAAATGACCCTCGTTACATTCTTGAGTACAGTAATTTACCTCGTCTATGTCTGTGCTGAAAATTTTATGCTGATTTATTTTGGATTTCTGCATTTTAACCATGCTGATTTAGACTCGAAATGTAAGAAACTCTGGGAACAGATGAGGGAACAACATTTACTCGCTATTAGATTCAATTATGGAACGAATTCGTTTTCTACGGGGGACACAATCCGGCGACTTGACACTGACCTGGTTACTTATTAATGAAAAAGATATTCATAATTCAGACCTGCTTTGAATGAAGTCCTACTTGTTTTAAGCCTGTCTTACAACCCACCGTGCGTCTTTATGAGCAGTGCGTCTTCGGAGATTTAAAAAAAACGTACGATTTAAAAGGACGCACGACGGGTTGTAAGAGGCTTTAGTACTTGTATTTCATTTTCATATAGCCGTAATAGCGGGACTGCCTTAAATAACTTACAACTTGTTCGGTATTTATTTAGTTCTATGAATCCCTATTGGAATTATAAAATGAATTGCGCTAGCCATCAAACGATTTTGGAAGTAAGGAGCCGGGCTAGACAATTGATTGTGCCGTTTATAAAAAATAACTAAATGAACTTGGTTTATTTATAAACGATCCGTTACTCTGGATTGGTTTAACAGTTTATTTGAACACTAACGTCGGTACTAAGATTGAAAATTGAGGATTTTTTTTAAAAAAAAAATCGATCGGCATTTTCCGTGAATTGCCACAGTGAGGTATGGACAAAACCCCTCAAGGACAAAAACCCCCTAGGACAAAACCCATCTGGACAAAACCCCCATGGACAAAACCCCCATGCCCTAAACTGAAAAGTGAACAAAACCCCCTTGATTGTGAAAAAATGATTATTTGTGAATACTTTAAAGAAATATTTATTGCTTATGAAATAAATATGAAAATATGGATATTCAGTGTTAATGCTTTACACAAATTTATATTTTGAGTGATAAGAAAATGAATTAAATTTAACAAGGATTTTAGGGGTTAAAATTACTTTCTTTGATATAACTTTAACAAAACTTGTTTTGATTTCATACATACTTTTATATTTTTGTGCTTTATGAAAGTATTACTACATGTATACATTTATATACATGCATATTATCAATGTATTAATCATTTGAACAATACTTAATAAATTTAATATTATTGGTACAATTTGTTTACATTTTGGCCGGTTAGAGTCAAAATCTGCACTGGTATGCACCAATCATAACGAAAACTTTTAGGAAAATGAAGAAATTGTTTTTAACAAGCAAGCTCTCCTTTTCTCTCGATGTTACGTAAAATCTATAGAATATGTGTATTTTCCTTCAAATTGGATCAATCTAACTGTTCATTGTCTGACAGTGGGAAACTATGCATCAAACAGGGAATAAAGTAACGATTAAGGGAAATGGATAAAAGTTTGTTCCAATACAGTTCTCTTTTTCTCTTAATGTTTCTTTGCTTGCTGGTCTAAATTGCCTAATTTACTTACATGCAACAGTCATATGCGATTTTTTAAAAATCAGACAACTCTGAAATTTGGTCGTGTAATCATAGAGGGTTAAATGAACTTTATTTAACCAAATTATCAAAGTTCACTTTTTTGAATGAAATTTATCAAAGAGTCATTTCATAATGCCCCATCGATAATTTAAAAACCAAATTAAAATGGGAAAAAAATATATGAGATATTCATTTTGATAAGGATGGGATTTTTTGTCCTAGGGGGGTTTTACCCAGGGGGGGGGTCCTGAGGGGGTTTTGTCCAGGGGTTTTATGTTCTAGGGGGGGGGGGGGTTGTCCTACACCCGCCACAGTGCGCCGGAATTTCGTGACTTGACTCCATTCCGAAACAAAAGGGAAATGTGCGACTTTTCTGTCATAAAGCGATGGCAATTGAATCTATCTCAAAATCAATGAGGCGTTGATGAATGTCACTTTATGACAGAAAAGTTGTAGATTTGACTGTTTCAGAAATATCAGGCTTGTCCTGACATGACATCATACTGTGACAACATAAAGTTTATCGATTTTTCAAGTTTCGTCTGCGAGATAAATCGGAAAATACCAAAATTTTCAATTTAAACACTTTTCATGTTCAAAAATAATGAAACTTTGACACTTGGTTATTAAGAAGGTATTCTTTCCACAGGATCACTTTCATCTCACACTTCAGCAGACACTTTCAGCAAATCAAACCAGAAATATTTCACTAAAGGTGATACAATACTCTGCATTTGCCTGTACGAGCGTTTTTGTTGAAAACAAAGGGCAATAATTCACATAATAAGCAAGGTAGAGATATGCCCTTTGTACACTGCACTTCTCCTTTGTAAAATCTATCTACCCATGGAACTTCACGATTATAGCTACTTTATTTTCAGAGATGTGCTCCGGACAAGAATTTCGTACACCGACGGACTGACAGACGGACAGACGGGCTAATTCCAATATACAACCAAAAACCTGCGTTTTGCGGGGATATAACCTTCGATTTGCGGGGGTATAAAAACGATAAGAGAACTTTTTATTGTTGTAATTGTCTACTTATGTAACTACAAATATATGTAATCGAAAGACAAGTAGCTTAGTATTTCTTTGTCAGATAGTTGTAATGGAATCTGTGAGCTGACTTCAGGCAAGCTGGAAAAAATAAGGTAGAATTAAGAAAACGAATAATCTTTTTTAGACCAATATGGATCAAGATCAGCCTTCCAATAAGTGCAGTCTGACCAATCAAGCTTTTAGCAATGTCGTATAGTGTGTAAAAATTGAAGATGTGTATTAGAGAACAGTATTGATTCTAATCAGATTGATAAACATTTTTCCCTATATGCTTCCCAAATCTATTTCTACTACGTCAGGGTGCAGTTTCATCAAAACATTTAAGATTGATTTGCGTCAATACCGATGCCTTACGATACGGTTAGGAGGAGATTCGCTATCATCAATCTATCAAAACCTATTTTGAGTTCGTTGTTTTAATCGTTTTGTAGTACGTTGGTAAGACAAAAATGCGTCTCAAATACTTTGAAGAAACTGGTACTTGGTCTTTTTGGAAGCACTAAAAAGATCCCCGAAATGTGTGGACATAATAATATAAGGTCGTGGTTATGATAAAGTTTGATATAAAGCAAGAAGTGGGAATTATTACTGTTATTACAACAAAGATGATAATAAAAGTTACTGTGTTTGTGAAACATTAATATGCCCGGAAATGCAAACGTTAAACTAAGTTTTTGGAATGACGGATAGGCGGACGAGCACGAGTGAAACAATATGTCACCGATCTTTCGATATGGGGGGCATATAAATAATCTTACGATTCTCGTGTTTAAGATGCAATAACTCCCCATATGACAAGCCAAACTTGTTTTTCAATGCTCGATCTATCATAGCCAGAGTGTAGCGATCAGGTTGTGGATGTCGTGTGTCGACGCAGATCCACGGATCCGAACATATGTCCCCGGTCACCGATGGTCTAGTACACCCATAAGACACGCTGTACCTCTTATAGTCTGTTTCAAGAATGTACCAGTAACCCGAGTATACTCCACCTCGACACCTGTATAGTGAAGTTGAATCTTTATACATATACATGTATTATATATTAAAAGAAGTTCGTGATAGAATTAAAACCTTTCTCACACAATTGATGCAAAAATAATTGATGTCAAAACAACATTCTCGTTTCTTTAATAATATCATAAATAAACAAAACAACATTCTCGTTTCTTTAAGAACAACATAAATAAACAATGTTATCGAACAAATGTGTCGAGGAACGGCAACGCAATTGCACTTACATGTATATGGTAAACAATTGAAAAGTGAATATGAAAATCAAAATTTGAAGCAAAATTTTTACCAATAGCGTCCTTCTGAATTAAGATTCCAGGTGACTGTGTGTGCAAAGTAGAGACAACGTTACTGCAAATTCCATCTTGTCTGAAATACAGAAAAGTTCCATGATTATTTTAAGATAGTACAAACTATCGCGACGTCGGAATTATTCTTGCGAAATCGAAAAAATTCGGCGGTTGAATTTTCCACTGCAGAAAGTGTACGACCGCGCTCGAAAAGGTTCGGATATTTTAAGAAGCCGCTCGGAGAAATCCGATGTTTTTATGCTCCCCGAAGGGAGAGCATAATAGTCGCCGCTTTGTCTGTCCGTCCGTCATTCTGTCCGTCCGTCCGTCCGAAGCGATTTCTCTATAACCCTTGGGCCAAATCAAATGAAACTTACCATGTGAACTCCCTATGACATAATGCCGATGGACTTTTCCGGGTTTTTGGATTTGAGGCCTCGTCATGGGAAAAGGGGACTTAAGGTAAAATACAGTTTTTCTCTAATTTCTCCTAGTCTAATTTTCAGAATTTGATGAAATTTCATATTTGAGTAGCAAATCAGATGCCCTTGACAATAAAGTGCTCTCCATGGCATACATTTATTGTGACAATGTCTTATTCGGGGAGCATTGTCCTCTCTGACGACCCTTGTATGAATCTCAAAATGGCCACATTACGGGTATTCTACATTTTGTCAACTTTCCCAATTTTGGTTCCGGTTACAGTATTTTCCTTAAAAAATGTCTGTTTCCTACTACGTATTGTTAAACCGAAGTGACCGTGCGCTATGAATATTTATAGACAAACGTAATCGTCTGCAATATTGACAATAATGAGCGCAAGGTTACTTCGGTTCAATAATTCAGTTGTCCCAAGGTAATCTGATGTTTATAAACAAACATTTGACCAATAAAAACATGGTATTGTGGAGACGGATGTGCACATCGTCACGTCAATATTGCATCAAAACACTGATTATCATCGATAGGTTTTATTTTGATTTGTATAACATATGATTTGTAAATTGATGTAATTATGTTTAATTGTTTGGCGGGAATCAGAATATCGTAGGACGAGGTAAAATCTCGAGGTAAAACCTTAAGGGAACAATGATAGGTTATCAAAGATACAAACGGGTAAAATGAATATTCAAGCAATTTCCTATGGATTTTGTCAACGTTAATGGGTACACCGTGGTTAATCATGTGACTCAGACTTTTAGAGAAACTTCAATAATTCTGTAAATATGGGACCTATTATGTTTTAAGCAGAAGTGGACATGCGTCACGCATTAAATGGACGGAGTGGATTTTTTTTTTTAAAAATCAGGGTATATAATATTTATTGAAGATCAATAGAAACGTCGGTTTATATTTAAAAACTTTTTCATCAACTGATCTTTCAAAAATCCACAACGGACAGCTTATTTCTGGCATTACACACGGGCCTGCGTCACTTCCAGGTTTTGTTGAAATGTGACCCGTCACGCTAAAAGGGATCTTATCAGGTGTGTGAAAAAAATATCGACCCTAGTCAGTATGCGCAGCCAGACTAGGGCCGACACTTTTCACTTGAATGTGGTTTTCTAAATCTGGAATGTTTTCCCTAACTTACTATATGTTCATTTTTCGGATACGTGATCTGGTTGACCTGTGCTGGGTCTGACAAGTCTGTCAAAATTTAGTTTTTTGTAGTTCGGATAAGGTCCCTTTTAGCGTGACGGGTCACATATGACTGTGTTCGTACTGGTGTTCATATTGATTATCAAATTCGAATTTTCATTCAACATAAAACAGACATTTCTAGACTCTATCAGTATTCACCCTCACGACGTTGAAGTTGTCTAATGATTTAACATTCTACATGCCACCAATTTCGTGAAATATTCTGATACTGCCCAGATAGTCATTGGAAGCTAAGGAATTTGAGTAAATCTATATTATTTTATGTCCCCGTATCGAAAGATACGGGCATATTGTTTTACGTCCGTTCGTCTATCCGTCTGAAAACTTAACACTTGAAGTTTCTCCAAAAGTATTCGACATACAAAGCTTAAACGATTTGTTATCCCTCTTTCGATGATATATACTCCTCACAAAAAGTTAAGCAACAAAAGTAATTCTCTCAATATTCTTTTTATACACGCGGAAATTTTTGCACACATTTGTTATTCGGACAGCCATATCTATGCTTAAACACACTTAAAAGAATGCTTAATGTTATCGTCTCCAAAAACAGCTATCACGTGATTATAACACACTCACCCACAAAACATGCATGCAAAATGTGTCTCATTTACGGATTTCAAACTTGGCATTATCTCCGTATGTGCTTAAAACGCGTCAATTTGACAACTTTGATGTCATCAACATTAGAATCATGCCAATACGTCACTTGACTCCAATTGAAGTGGCTCAAATTGTTGGAATGCTACAGGATGGGGCAGGGCAACCAAGACTGCTGCTGCCATTCACTTTAAATTTCATCGCAGTATTGACTGAAGAGCAATAACCCGATACAATCAAACTGGACAGACGTCAGAGAGACCACGTTTAGGTCGTCTAAGAGTAACAACACCTTGTGAAGACCGTTATGTTGCAACCTTAGTCCGTAGGAACTGGCTTACAAAGGCCAGATCGCTGGAAAAATGACCTTCAGAGGGTGTCAGGAAACAGGCTTTCCATCCAAACCGTGAGGAACATGTTTCACACAGAAGGTCTAAGGTCCAGGATACTACTTCAACGGATCCAACTTCCCCGAAAAAATCGAGGATAAAGATTAATATTGGAACATCAACATCAAACTGAGGGTCACTCGTTGGCGTCACAAACTCTTAACTGACTCGTCAAGATTCTGCCTTGATTCTAATGATGGCATGACACGTGTGTGGAGAAACGATAATAAACAGTTTGCCGACTGTAACATCGCTGAATACGACCAATATGAACGTGGGAGTTTGATGGTCTGGAGAGGTATCAGTGTTTGCCACAGAACAGAGCTGGTTGTCATCAGACGAGGTTCAATGACTGGTGTAAGGTGCATTTACGAGATCATCACGCCTGTTATCAGCCTTCTGGCACAGTAAACAGATCCAAATGTAATGTTAATGGATGGTTATGCCAGTCCCTATCGTTTTGAAATTGTGACTGAAGGTATGTGGACCAACAACATTAGACATTTAGACTGGTCTGATAGGTCTCTAGACCATAATTCGATAGAACATACAAAGGACATTCTTTGATGGTGTTTCTATGGTCAGTATGTCCGCCCACAGACTCTTGATGAACTGCAACAGGTCTTGTAGACAGAATGGAGGATCAATCCACAACGGACATTAGACAGACAAATCTGCTTGATAACAATGTGTGTTCGGGCGTGTGTTGAACATCGTAGGGGTCATATCAGGTACTTGATGCTCGATCATGGCCTGAAGTGGCCGGAAAACAATTTTTTACACATTCTGAACTGCTGGCGAGTGACGTTTTGCACCTTTGTTTCGTCGGGACGGTTTTCGAGGATCTGTAACTTTGTTATTTTTTGATGATTTCCCCAATCATGTAACGTAATTTGTGTAATAAGACCCTAACTTTGTATTGTATAAAACAAAGATCGTTAGATGTGATAAAACACATTTGAGAAAGAAAAGCATCTTTGCATTACTTTTTGTGAGGAGTATATATCTGTTCCGTGTAATTTGACCTCCCTCATGGCCATCTGTGAAAAGCATTATCAAGAATTTACACAAAAACTTTACAAGATAGAAAAATGGCCATTTCGGGGGCATTGATGTTTCACAAATACATCTTGTTTCAAATAAAACTAAAATGACTATAATCATTTACCTCCAATGAGAATCGCTGATGTAAGAGTTGCCTCGTGGCTTAACGCTGTACGCAAAGTCACTGAACGTGTTTGACCCTGCCCAGCTACAAGGGACGTATCTCCCTTTTATGTACCAGATACCACCGTACTAAAAAGTAACAAACACGGGGTTAAGAATAAAATAATACATAACATAGCACACCATGTTTATCATATTTAAGCTATTTAATGAAATAATTTCGGTTTCATAACCTCTAATAAAACTGAACATCGGTCGTTTTCTTCAAGAACCGAGTGACAACTTGTGTTAAGGATTTAGAAGAAGTAGGATGATACTTTGGAACGTACAATCCTAATATCCATCAATCACACTTACTTTGTTGAGATCTAAACTTTTCAGTGGTTCTGGATAAGTTTGAAGTCTCTCTATGTCAATTGTTGATGTTCTAGCAAAAATGGAAACTAAAACTATAAATACGGCACGAGACATCTCCACGGTTTATCTTTACACAACAGCAATGACGTCAACCGCAGCAACTACAACAGAAACATATAGAAAAGTGTGTTAGATATCTATATATAAAAAACTGCAATGTGTTGATCTAAACTGAAAACTGCCAAAGACAAGATACAATCAAATAATTGATAAAATGAAAATATTCAAACGGCAGGAACAGAAATTGTGGCGTATCAAAACCCTTATAATGTAGATGATTTGAAAAACGAATAAAAAATCCTTGTCATTCAAGGTTTCCAAGATATTCACACTAAAGTATCGTCTATGCCAGTCATTGTTCTAGAAAGAACGCAGATGGTAGCATAATTTCACTAGTAAATGATGCACTTTAAGAAAAAAAAAATTAATAAGAAAAAAGAGATTCATCAAAGTACAACGCTTACCTTCAATAATGCATTGCTAATGGTGATGATAAAGCGCTTATATGTATCTCGGCAACTATTTCCCAAACAAGATATATTTTTGAATAGTCTATCGAATGTAAGTTTAGACACCAATAAAGGAAAGAAGATTCTGAATTACGGATTTTTCTCTTTTGTCTCCATTTCTATGCTACGAATAATATGTTTTCTATTTCAATAGCAATTATGTATTAGTCTGATACAATTGGACCACCTTAAGCGTTAGTAGATTGGGAAAGTGTTATACGTTCGGAAAGAAATCTAAACATTTTTATAAACTTACAACTTCTGTATCATATGTATGACAATTCACTGTATTGAAAGTCTGAATGATGCGCTTATTTCTTATCCGTAGGTTGATAAACAACCGAAAAGAACGAAGTAATGGAATATCGCTTCCTACGACAAAGACAGACAAGAACTTTACACACTGGTTAAACAATTTAGGCTTCTAAATTTGTTTACATTGTATTTGGTTTTGTTTGGGAAAAGGTTCAGTGTGCTTTGACGAATTACCATTGTTTTAACAATGTGTTGTATTTTTGCACTTATCAGACAAATGGTGTTTCAGGAGGGGCCCTCAGAAAATATCTGAACTTTTCACACTGTCTTCTCGACACTTGCGGCTACATTATATATCGTCGGTGTAAATGCAAAGCCTCGTATGTCGATTGGTGCGATTTTTAAAGTACAAACTTGTGTGCCGTGTGTAGACGATTCTCGCAGGTTTTAAGATATTTTGACTAATTAGTATTATTGACACATTATTTGTGAACAATATGTCAAAATTTCAAGTAAGACATTTTAGTTTGGGAAAGGTTACTACACTTTTTTCCCTCCCCTTTAAAATTTTCCAAAACCGAGATACGAGGTTTTGCATTTACAACGACGATATGTGTGATATCTTTATTTATTCGCCAATATTGTGGTCAGCATATTTTTAATGATAGTTGGAAATACGCAATATCTTGTCCACTGATATTTGATAGGCGTTTTATCTATTATAGGATATTTGTTAGGGGAACAACCATAGTAACAAATGCAAAAGAACATTTAAGTCCTTTTAATAGCGAAAGAGATAAGGTTTTAAATCGATAAAAAGCTCAGTTAAAATCAGTGAAAAAGAGAGCTTGTCTCCCACGCCTGAAAAGTCGCCGCCTAGCACTATTTTGAAATAATCCTTAAAATATCAGATAAAAGCTGAACAAATGGGTCCCGAGTTAGCACATAAACATGTTCTTCTGCACAATAACATCCCCTCCCGTACCACCGCACCTACAGTGGAGATTATCACTTATTACAAATGGCAATTAATTATCTTGCAGTCCTCCTTATGGCTCAGACCTCGCCCCTGTTAATTTATTTCTATCCAGAACTGAAAATGCTGGCTGGTAAGAAATATTGGGATGGATTTGGTATTTGATATTACACAGTACCTCAAATATGATATACTTAACACTGGAAATATAAAAAAAAACTTCCATGAATACGGCAGAATTTCGTAGACGTAGATGGGGAATATTTCGAAAGAGTGCAAACATATTTTGTTAAAATATTGACTTCAAAAGTCCGTGTACTTTCTGATCTCCCCTGGTGTATTGTCTAACTTGAGAACAGATGTATCGGCAATATAAATTACCGGAAAGTGGGGCATCTTTGAGAAATAGCTTTTAAAGGACGTGTGATGGAAACAGAGATGCGTCATTTTCTTCTCTTAACACTTTGTATTATCAAAGCCAGGAATCTTTTGACAAAACAGTTATCAAAATTTATCTAATCATAAATGATATTTTGATTGATGTAATTTATTAGTCCCCTACCGGTGTTCACACCGGAGGGGACTATAGGTTTGCCCTCCGTCTGTCCGTCCGTCCGTCCGTCTGTCCGTCCGTCCGTCTGTCCGCTCAAATCTGGATCCCGCGATAACTTAATAACTAAGCAAGCGTTTTTGATGAAAGTTGGTATATGACTAGATGGCAATGTGTAGATTATGCACATTATTTTATTTTTGTTTTTAGACTAAAATTGTTGTTGCTATGGTTACGGAAATAGTGAAAATATGGCAAAAAATATTGGATCCTGCGATAAGTTAATAAGTAAGCAAGCTAATTTGATGAGACTTGGTATATGACTAGATGGCAATGTGTAGATTATGCACATCATTTTATCTTTGTTCTTTGACGAAAAGTGCGGTTGCTATGGTAACGGAAATAGTGAAAATATGGCAAAAATGGATCCTGCAATAACTTAATAACTAAGCAAGCTAACTTGATGAAACCTGTTTTAAAATGTAAAAAAAATTATAAGCCATGTTAGTCAGGGTGGTGATGCAGCAGTATTAATCACCTCCAGTGAAAGTTAGCATTTCTTACCAACAAGACTGAAGAAAAACATCTTGGATCAGACAAGGTAACTGTTATTGATACTATTTCTTGCATCTGTCTATTGCTTGCATGAATTGTATAGTGGGCACAGCAGAGACAACAACTCATGTAAGTCTTGTTTAACCCTTTCCAAAACAAGACCTGGTTTTGACGTCCCTGATAGAATTGGCGAGGGAAAACATTGAGACAAAAGAAGAAAATGCTGATAAACAGCATTTTCTCCGTTTGTCTCAATGTTTTCTGAGCTATAATATTGTCAAATTATACCTTAAGTAGCATCCAATTTGTCGTCTGCAGCAGCTTTCAAATGGGACAACCCTACAGTTTTGGCGTTTGGGAAAGGGTTAAATGGTCATAACTTAAATAAGTTGTTGTCTCTGCACAGTGTATGTGAAGGGGCGTCCGTGGCCGAGTGGTTAGAGTCGCTGACTCAGGATCACCTGCCCCTCACCTCTGTTGGTTCGAATCCCGCCAGGGACGTATCAACTTTCATGTGAGGAAGCTATCCAGCTGGCTTGCGGAACGTCGGTGGTTCTACCCAGGTGCTCACTTGGGGTCTTCCTCCACCATTCAAAGCTGGAAACAGGTCAAAAGAAGGGAGTTCCTTCCTGGGCACGCCCAGTCTACTACTCGGTCATATGGGCAACCGGCAACCGAGGATAAATAACCTAAAAACAATACAATACACAGTGTATGTAGCTGTGATGTAGTTGTAGTTCTAGTGACTAACATGAATTATGTCTCGCCCAACAAAGTGGGTAGGGATACATTTTTTTTTCAAAAACAAGCTCTAGTTCCAAATACTTTATAGATGTGCTTGCAACAATGCTAAAAAGTAAATTAAACAACCATTCAAACTTTGGCTTTCCTTTTGTACATCATCATCATTTCAGCAGGTACATGCACTGTTCCGTGGCTTACCTCCTTAAAAACTTCAATATGACCCTGATTTGTTTGACACGTTTGATACCACAATCAAAAAGCTAATTCTATCCGAAAGTCAATAATCATATTCCATACCTGCCTGTTGAATTGGACAAAATAAGTTTACATTAGGGCATAAAATAAGTTTACATTAGGGCATGCGTGGTGTGCTTGGTAACACCATCCTACATAATCACACCCATAACCTTAACTCTAGCACACTTACTTAGGTTTGGTGGTTGGGCATCTTTTGCTTACTTTATTATATTACAAATTTGTGTAGTGTTTGCTGTAGCTATATATATAATAATCACCTTTGTTGTGTGTATTTTGGCATGTATTTTGTATATTTATTCTGGTGTGATTCTGTTTGTTGGTGGCTAAATGGTCACGGAATTTTTGGTGTATACTGTAAAATCAGAAATGTTCGCTAGGGATTAATCTTCGCTTTGTTAGCGATCCCGTAAATTTGTAAACATTGGGCCATGCATACATAATGCCTGCAAACAAATGAAATGATCTTCCAAGAGAAATGTTTTACAATGATAACAGACATGCACCATACAATCAGTCTGTCATTATATCTGAATTTGAAACTGTTTGATTATATTGTATAATGCCAGTATATCTACTTGTAAGTACAATGTACTGCAATTCAAATGGACAAATTCTATCAAAGCAAAATTACATATGAAGATCAATTATTACATACTTTATTTTGAAAAGTTGATTATATTTACAACATGTATAAGATTTAAATGAATGAATACAAATACAATGGTTGGGTTATACCCTTATTTCTAAGTAAAAAGTCACCTGTAAAAAAGAATACTGTCAATTAGATTTTGACAGCTATTGTTTGTCAACAACAAATACACAATTAAAGGATGAAACGATTACGTGAGAGCTGTTTAGAGTAGTATTAAACCATTATGATCGTCTCAAGTTATAAACATGAATGGAGCATCAAGTAATTTCTACGCACCATGCAATCATAATATGAGGACCGGCAATAACAACAAGAAGCAAGAATGTTGTTCTGAACATTTTGTTTTCGTAAAAATTGAACCACATGATTCACAGAATTTGTTTTTCGCAAACATTGTCCTCGCGAACCACTTCATATTTGATAATTCGTAAACTTTTGGCCCAGTGGAAATATCTGATTTTACAGTAGGTTGTTCCAGACATATTCTTCTGCATGTAAGAATCTACAACCATCAGGTAACTAGGTAACTATATTTTCAGTTGAGTAGAGTTCAGCAACATGACAGAGCAACCCTCCACTGACATGTCAGACATTCAAGTTGCTAGCACTGAGACAACTGCTCCTAGCACCCCCCCTGGACAAGAGACACAGCCTGCTAGCACCATTTTTGGGTCAGTTGCTAGCATCGAGACAATTGCTCCTAGCATCCCCCTGGACAAGAGACACAACCTGCTAGCACCATCCCTGGGCCAGAGACACAGAGGCCAGCGACAAGCTATACTAGTATATTTCAGAGGCCATTGACTTCATCTGCTAGCCCTGGGAGAGCAATGGCGAGTCCAGTAAAGAGGCCAGCGACAAGCTATACTAGTGTATTTCAAAGGCCATTGACTTCATCTGCTAGCCCTGGGAGAGCAATGGCGAGTCCAGTAAAGAGGCCAGCGACAAGCTATACTAGTGTATTTCAGAGGCCATTGACTCCATCTGCTAGCCCTGGGAAAGCAATTGCGAGTCCAGTAAAGAGGCCAATTGAAGACCCAAGCTGCTTCAGAAGTGTTCCTGATAGTCCGAGCCCAACCAATCGTAGGAAGACTTTACAAGATGCCATAAGTGAACTTGAGACTTACTCTTCCAACCTTGATATCAGTTTGAGGGCAGCTTTGTGGTCTGTGTCAAAAGGGGAATCACACGTAGTAACAGAGACCCTGGAGAAAGTGATGAGGAACAGCAAGTGTCTCATTCAGCAGTCCCTGTTTCTTATGCGGGATGCGTGGGACATGAACTCAGCCATGGAACAAAAATGGTAACCATGAAACAACATAATTCTCATCTAATGCGTGAAAGGAATGACTACCAGAGAAGGCTGAATGTGGCAAAGGAGCGGATGAAGGAGTTGGAGAAGAAGATTGAGATAGGCGAGATGGAGAAAATCTTCACCGACCCCACCTTCCTGGAGGAAGATGACACATGGAAAGATGGTAGCACCAACTTAGATGATGTCAACAAAGATGGCACCTGCAAAAAAGTGAAAGATAATGAGGACAAATGAGAATTTAGTTTGACATCGTGAAATTCAAACTTTTTGATATAAAGAACAATAATGAACATTCTTTAAACAACTTTTTTTCATGATTACTTCTGTTCTGAGTGCATTGTGTTCAAGTCAGTAACACATTTTAGTTACATGTATGTGAACTTTAACCCATTACCAAACGACACAATTTTAGGTTGTTCTAATTTGAAAGATGCTGCAGACGACACTTTAAAGTGGAGGAAAATTTACTTTTTTATATCTTTTGGAATGGAAAACATTGTGGGATATGAAGAAATTGCTTGTCACAAGCAATTTCTTCATTTTCCACTATGTTTTCCAAAGCATCTATCTTAAATTGTGAGGAGTCAAAAGGAGTCACTGTGTGGTAATGGGTTAAGAATAGCTGTATGAGTTAACTTCGACTGATATGCTTTTGTGCTTTTATCATTTACTAACAATTTATTGTATTGAATCATTCATGTAGTCCTTTGCACATATCATCATTATGAAACAGTTTGTTTGTTCACCTGAGTGAAGCTGATGGTAAACTTTAAGGATCACCTTGATGTTCGTTGTGCATCATCCGTTGTCTGTCATCTGAAAACTTTTCTTTAAAACAACTTCTCCTGAACCACCAGCTCGATCTTCATGAAACTTAACAGGAAAGGTCTTGAAAGATTGTTCAAATCACTCTGGTCCACTGCATAACTAGGTCACAGGAGCTAAAAATAGATTTTAAAATAGACAAACTTCAAATACCTCCTTGTCTGAAACCAGAGGCTCTAGAGCTTAGATATTTGGCATTGTCTAATGGACATCTACCAAGATTGTTCAAACATACCCTAAGGTTCAAAATAGCCCCCAACCCCTGGGGTCACATTGTTTCTATGTAGTTGATTAACGAACACATTGACATTACTAATTTAAGTCTTTAGGAAACTATTTCTCTTCACTCATTACAATTACTTTTGGCCTAGGTCTCAGGTGAACGAACTAGAGTGTCCTCGTGTTTATTTCATATTATGATAATGACACAGTTTGTTTATTTTTAATCAACTCTGAGCTTTTGGAAAATTGCATATCTCAAGTAATTATTGTTGAGTAGTTTCCTTTCATAATTGTGAAAAGGGAGAGATCCAAATTAGACTCTCCCATTGTAAACATTTGTGTTCAGGAGTTATAATAATTAAAATAAAACATTTCAGGCTGATGTTCCACTTTGATGTCCCAGTTAGCTGCCATGTCCCACTCAGTTGCCATATCCCGAAGAAACTTACACATTAATTGAAGGTAAAAAAAATAATTAAGCTACCAGTTAAAGAAGTGGAAATATATTGTTTGGTACACTAAAACACTTCTTTGTACTTGTGAGAAGCATTTTAGCAACTCTAGCTTTGGACTTAAATCATTTGGCAACTACAGAATGATATACATATATGTACATGTACATAGGCCTACGTAACATGTATTTTCTTATTGGAAATAACATCATTGCCTTCCATCTTTACTATGTCTGAACTATTTTGTATGAGTTCAAACTCTTGATGGAACATCCCTTTATGGAGTGTGAAAGTGGATGCCCTCTAACACTTCCAGATGTTTAACAAAGCTTATGGACTTACGTCCACCGCAAAAAATCAATTATCTGATATTGGAAGATTATATTAACCCTTTCCCAAACGGAAAAATTTTAGGGTGGTCCCATTTAAAAGCTTCTGCAGACGACAAAATCGATGTTAAAAAGTGTGGTAAATGTGAATATCATAGCATGGAAAATATTGAGGCAAAAGGAGAAAATGCTGATTATCAGCATTTTCTTCTTTTGCCTCAATGTTTTCCCATGCCTATTTTCTCAGGGACGTCAAAACCAGGTCTTGTTTGGGAAAGGGTACACAGAAACTTTGACTTTTTCATATGCGATGCTTGATATTTTTTTCATGATCCAATATCTTATCATTTCAGATGGAAGTCTCAGCCTCAGTACTGCCAAGTGGATCATTCCATGATCTCGATCCTGATGGTGTGCTAAATGGTGACCTCGATTCAGGAGTAGCAGACTATCTGAACCAGATTCTATGTGCCCAGTACCCAAATGTTAGTGGACTGATACCACCGTCTCAGCTATATGCATTTGTGAGTGAGAAGCAGCCAAGACAGAAAATTGCACCAGAAGAATTTTGTGTCCAGATCCATATATATCCAGGACATTACCTTGTGTCATCACAGATCAATGGTTCAGTTATAGTTATAGACAGTTTGAACCACCCATCTCACCTACCTGCCGTTATGCCACAGTTGAAATTACTCTATACAGAGGAAGCTCTGAAAACTTTAGAATACCAAGTTCCACAGTCACAGGGTGCTACAAGTCTGTGCGGATTCTTTGCAGTGGCTAATGCACAGTATTTATTACAAAACAAGTGTGTACCATGTAGAACAAATTTTATTATCAGTGAAATGAGAAATCATCTAAGAAGATGATTTATTGAAGGGGCTGTGATGCCATTCCCAGGCGGACATTCAGTTTGCAATAAAACCATCAGAGAAAAAGATACAGAGACTGTTGTGAAAAAAGAAAGTCTGACATCAGAAAGGACAAATACTTTGCTTTCAGACTATTTTCAAGACCAACAGGAGAAAAGTGAATGGAAAAGGAAACTAAATAATTTGCTTTCAGACTATTTTCAAGACCAAAAGGAGAAAAGTGAATGGAAAAGGAAACTAACAAAAAGACAGAAATACCAATTAAAACTGCAAAAACAGAGATATGCGCGGCAAAATAAAAATATCAATTTAAGTGATGATCAGAAAAACATTGAGAGCAAAAGACAATTGCTGAGCAAGGTAGATAAACAAAAGAGACTTGAAAAAGATAGAAATCGTAAGCAACAGAAAAGAAAGACATTCACTGATACTGAGAGAGAAAGAATTCGCCAGCAGGACAGAATGCAGCATAGTCAGAGAAGAAAAACGTTAGGGGCCTCTGAGAAAGAAAAGGTCCCTGAACTAAACAGAGTGCAACGCAATCAGAGAAGAAAAGCGTTAGGTGACTCTGAGAAAGAAAAGGTCCGTGAACTAAACAGAGTGCAGCACAGTGAGAGAAGAAAAGCGTTAGGTGACTCTGAGAAAGAAAAGGTCCGTGAACTAAACAGAGTGCAGCACAGTCAGAGAAGAAAAGCGTTAGGTGACTCTGAGAAAGAAAAGGTCCGTGAACTAAACAGAATGCAGCACAGTAAGAGAAGAAAAGCGTTAGGTGACTCTGAGAAAGAAAAGGTCCGTGAACTAAACAGAGTGCAGCACAGTCAGAGAAGAAAAGCGTTAGGTGACTCTGAGAAAGAAAAGGTCCGTGAACTAAACAGAGTGCAGCACAGTGAGAGAAGAAAAGAATTAGGTGACTCTGAGAAAGAAAAGGTCCGCGAACTAAACAGAGTGCAGCACAGTGAGAGAAGAAAAGCGTTAGGTGACTCTGAGAAAGAAAAGGTCCGTGAACTAAACAGAGTGCAGCACAGTCAGAGAAGAAAAGCGTTAGGTGACTCTGAGAAAGAAAAGGTCCGTGAACTGAACAGAGTGCAGCATAGTCAGAGAAGAAAAGCGTTAGGTGACTCTGAGAAAGAAAAGGTCCGTGAACTGAACAGAGTGCAGCACAGTCAGAGAAGAAAAGCATTAGGTGACTCTGAGAAAGAAAAGGTCCGTGAACTAAACAGAGTGCAGCACAGTCAGAGAAGAAAAGCGTTAGGTGACTCTGAGAAAGAAAAGGTCCGTGAACTAAACAGAATGCAGCAAAGTCAGAGAAGAAAAGCGTTAGGTGACTCTGAGAAAGAAAAGGTCCGTGAACTAAACAGAGTGCAGCACAGTCAGAGAAGAAAAGCATTAGGTGACTCTGAGAAAGAAAAGGTCCGTGAACTAAACAGAGTGCAGCATAGTCAGAGAAGAAAAGCGTTAGGTGACTCTGAGAAAGAAAAGGTCCGTGAACTAAACAGAGTGCAACACAGTGAGAGAAGAAAAGCGTTAGGTGACTCTGAGAAAGAAAAGGTCCGTGAACTAAACAGAGTGCAGCACAGTCAGAGAAGAAAAGCATTAGGTGACTCTGAGAAAGAAAAGGTCCGTGAACTAAACAGAGTGCAGCATAGTCAGAGAAGAAAAGCGTTAGGTGACTCTGAGAAAGAAAAGGTCCGTGAACTGAACAGAGTGCAGCATAGTCAGAGAAGAAAAGCGTTAGGTGACTCTGAGAAAGAAAAGGTCCGTGAACTGAACAGAGTGCAGCACAGTCAGAGAAGAAAAGCATTAGGTGACTCTGAGAAAGAAAAGGTCCGTGAACTAAACAGAGTGCAGCATAGTCAGAGAAGAAAAGCGTTAGGTGACTCTGAGAAAGAAAAGGTCCGTGAACTAAACAGAGTGCAGCACAGTCAGAGAAGAAAAGCATTAGGTGACTCTGAGAAAGAAAAGGTCCGTGAACTAAACAGAGTGCAGCATAGTCAGAGAAGAAAAGCGTTAGGTGACTCTGAGAAAGAAAAGGTCCGTGAACTAAACAGAGTGCAGCACAGTCAGAGAAGAAAAGCATTAGGTGACTCTGAGAAAGAAAAGGTCCGTGAACTAAAAAGATTGCAACACAGTGAGAGAAGAAAAGCGTTAGGTGACTCTGAGAAAGAAAAGGTCCGTGAACTAAACAGAGTGCAGCACAGTCAGAGAAGAAAAGCATTAGGTGACTCTGAGAAAGAAAAGGTCCGTGAACTAAACAGAGTGCAGCACAGTCAGAGAAGAAAAGCGTTAGGTGACTCTGTGAAAGAAAAGGTCCGTGAACTAAACAGAGTGCAGCACAGTCAGAGAAGAAAAGCGTTAGGTGACTCTGAGAAAGAAAAGGTCCGTGAACTAAACAGAGTGCAACACAGTCAGAGAAGAAAAGCGTTAGGTGACTCTGAGAAAGAAAAGGTCCGTGAACTAAACAGAATGCAGCAAAGTCAGAGAAGAAAAGCGTTAGGTGACTCTGAGAAAGAAAAGGTCCGTGAACTAAACAGAGTGCAGCACAGTCAGAGAAGAAAAGCGTTAGGTGACTCTGAGAAAGAAAAGGTCCGTGAACTAAACAGAGTGCAGCACAGTCAGAGAAGAAAAGCGTTAGGTGACTCTGAGAAAGAAAAGGTCCGTGAACTAAACAGAATGCAGCACAGTCAGAGAAGAAAAGCGTTAGGTGACTCTGAGAAAGAAAAGGTCCGCGAACTAAACAGAGTGCAGCACAGTCAGAGAAGAAAAGCGTTAGGTGACTCTGAGAAAGAAAAGGTCCGCGAACTAAACAGAATGCAGCACAGTCAGAGAAGAAAAGCGTTAGGTGACCCTGAGAAAGAAAAGGTCCGCGAACTAAACAGAGTGCAGCACAGTCAGAGAAGAAAAGCGTTAGGTGACTCTGAGAAAGAAAAGGTCCGTGAACTAAACAGAGTGCAGCACAGTCAGAGAAGAAAAGCGTTAGGTGACTCTGAGAAAGAAAAGGTCCGCGAACTAAACAGAGTGCAGCACAGTCAGAGAAGAAAAGCGTTAGGTGACTCTGAGAAAGAAAAGGTCCGCGAACTAAACAGAGTGCAGCACAGTCAGAGAAGAAAAGCGTTAGGTGACTCTGAGAAAGAAAAGGTCCGTGAACTAAACAGAATGCAGCAAAGTCAGAGAAGAAAAGCGTTAGGTGACTCTGAGAAAGAAAAGGTCCGTGAACTAAACAGAGTGCAGCACAGTCAGAGAAGAAAAGCGTTAGGTGACTCTGAGAAAGAAAAGGTCCGTGAACTAAACAGTGCAGCACAGTGAGAGAAGAAAAGCGTTAGGTGACTCTGAGAAAGAAAAGGTCGAGAACTAAACAGGGTGCAGCACAGTCAGAGAAGAAAAGCGTTAGGTGACTCTGAGAAAGAAAAGGTCCGTGAACTAAACAGAGTGCAGCATAGTCAGAGAAGAAAAGCATTAGGTGACTCTGAGAAAGAAAAGGTCCGTGAACTAAACAGAGTGCAGCATAGTCAGAGAAGAAAAGCATTAGGTGACTCTGAGAAAGAAAAGGTCCGTGAACTAAACAGAGTGCAGCATAGTCAGAGAAGAAAAGCATTAGGTGACTCTGAGAAAGAAAAGGTCCGTGAACTAAACAGAGTGCAGCACAGTCAGAGAAGAAAAGCATTAGGTGACTCTGAGAAAGAAAAGGTCCGTGAACTAAACAGAGTGCAGCACAGTCAGAGAAGAAAAGCGTTAGGTGACTCTGAGAAAGAAAAGGTCCGTGAACTAAACAGAGTGCAGCACAGTCAGAGAAGAAAAGCGTTAGGTGACTCTGAGAAAGAAAAGGTCCGTGAACTAAACAGAGTGCAGCACAGTGAGAGAAGAAAAGCGTTAGGTGACTCTGAGAAAGAAAAGGTCCGTGAACTAAACAGAGTGCAGCACAGTCAGAGAAGAAAAGCGTTAGGTGACTCTGAGAAAGAAAAGGTCCGTGAACTAAACAGAGTGCAGCATAGTCAGAGAAGAAAAGCGTTAGTGACTCTAAGAAAGAAAAGGTCCGTGAACTAAACAGAGTGCAGCACAGTCAGAGAAGAAAAGCGTTAGGTGACTCTGAGAAAGAAAAGGTCCGTGAACTAAACAGAGTGCAGCATAGTGAGAGAAGAAAAGCGTTAGTGACTCTAAGAAAGAAAAGGTCCGTGAACTAAACAGAGTGCAGCACAGTCAGAGAAGAAAAGCATTAGGTGACTCTGAGAAAGAAAAGGTCCGTGAACTAAACAGAGTGCAGCACAGTGAGAGAAGAAAAGCGTTAGTGACTCTAAGAAAGAAAAGGTCCGTGAACTAAACAGAGTGCAGCACAGTCAGAGAAGAAAAGCGTTAGGTGACTCTGAGAAAGAAAAGGTCCGTGAACTAAACAGAGTGCAGCACAGTCAGAGAAGAAAAGCGTTAGGTGACTCTGAGAAAGAAAAGGTCCGTGAACTAAACAGAATGCAGCAAAGTCAGAGAAGAAAAGCGTTAGGTGACTCTGACAAAGAAAAGGTCCGTGAACTAAACAGAGTGCAGCATAGTCAGAGAAGAAAAGCATTAGGTGACTCTGAGAAAGAAAAGGTCCGTGAACTAAACAGAGTGCAGCATAGTCAGAGAAGAAAAGCATTAGGTGACTCTGAGAAAGAAAATGTCCGTGAACTAAACAGAGTGCAGCACAGTCAGAGAAGAAAAGCGTTAGGTGACTCTGAGAAAGAAAAGGTCCGTGAACTAAACAGAGTGCAGCACAGTCAGAGAAGAAAAGCGTTAGGTGACTCTGAGAAAGAAAAGGTCCGTGAACTAAACAGAGTGCAGCACAGTGAGAGAAGAAAAGCGTTAGGTGACTCTGAGAAAGAAAAGGTCCGTGAACTAAACAGAGTGCAGCACAGTCAGAGAAGAAAAGCGTTAGGTGACTCTGAGAAAGAAAAGGTCCGTGAACTAAACATAGTGCAGCATAGTCAGAGAAGAAAAGCGTTAGTGACTCTAAGAAAGAAAAGGTCCGTGAACTAAACAGAGTGCAGCACAGTCAGAGAAGAAAAGCGTTAGGTGACTCTGAGAAAGAAAAGGTCCGTGAACTAAACAGAGTGCAGCACAGTGAGAGAAGAAAAGCGTTAGTGACTCTAAGAAAGAAAAGGTCCGTGAACTAAACAGAGTGCAGCACAGTCAGAGAAGAAAAGCATTAGGTGACTCTGAGAAAGAAAAGGTCCGTGAACTAAACAGAGTGCAGCACAGTGAGAGAAGAAAAGCGTTAGTGACTCTAAGAAAGAAAAGGTCCGTGAACTAAACAGAGTGCAGCACAGTCAGAGAAGAAAAGCGTTAGGTGACTCTGAGAAAGAAAAGGTCCGTGAACTAAACAGAGTGCAGCACAGTCAGAGAAGAAAAGCGTTAGGTGACTCTGAGAAAGAAAAGGTCCGTGAACTAAACAGAATGCAGCAAAGTCAGAGAAGAAAAGCGTTAGGTGACTCTGACAAAGAAAAGGTCCGTGAACTAAACAGAGTGCAGCACAGTCAGAGAAGAAAAGCGTTAGGTGACTCTGAGAAAGAAAAGGTCCGTGAACTAAACAGAGTGCAGCATAGTCAGAGAAGAAAAGCGTTAGGTGACTCTGAGAAAGAAAAGATCCGTGAACTAAACAGAGTGCAGCATAGTCAGAGAAGAAAAGCGTTAGGTGACTCTGAGAAAGAAAGGATACGTCAACTAAACAGAGTGCAACACAGTAACAGGAGAATAGAGTAGACACTTCTGAGAAACAAAACATTTGTGAAAAAGACATGGTGCAGCATCGTCAGAGAAGAAAAGCATTAGGTGACTCTGAGAAAGAAAAGGTCCGTGAACTAAACAGAGTGCAGCACAGTCAGAGAAGAAAAGCGTTAGGTGACTCTGAGAAAGAAAAGGTCCGTGAACTAAACAGAGTGCAGCACAGTCAGAGAAGAAAAGCATTAGGTGACTCTGAGAAAGAAAAGGTCCGTGAACTAAACAGAGTGCAGCATCGTCAGAGAAGAATAGCGTTAGGTGACTCTGAGAAAGAAAAGGTCGAGAACTAAACAGAGTGCAGCACAGTCAGAGAAGAAAAGCGTTAGGTGACTCTGAGAAAGAAAAGGTCCGTGAACTAAACAGAGTGCAACACTGCCAGAGAAGAAAAGCCTTAGGTACCTCTGAGAAAGAAAATTTATTAGCCAAAGATAATTTACGTAAAGGTAGAGAAAGAAGTTGTAAAAGTCAAGATGACAAACATGAGGATCGAAATAAAAACCGAATTTCCCGCAAAAAACGTAGAGAGTCTATGACTGAACAAGAGAAAGAGATATTTCGTGAACAAGATCGGGTTGCAAAAAAACAAAAAAGAACTTGTAAAAATGATAAAAACTGTGAAATTTCAACGTTAGTCATTGATAGTTTACAAGAAAATACAATTCAAGACATGCTACAGAACTTTTTCAAATCAATATCGGAAGGTCCAACTTATATTTGTTGCTGCTGCAACAGATTCTTGTATCGCTCAGCAGTCAAAAGACTTAGCTACAAAATTGGACAAAACACTGACAAGATACCTGGTTTGACATTGAATACAGTAGAATCAGAAGTAACCTGGATATGTGAAACATGTTCTTCCACCATACTTAAACAAAACATACCCAGTCAAGCAATTCCAAATAATCTTCATATTGAACCGCTTCCTGATCAACTGAAGAACCTCAGCAGTCTTGAAAAACAACTGATAAGTAAAATCATACCATTTATGAAAATAGTATCACTGCCCACAGGATCTCAGCATGGTCTGAAAGGACAGGTTGTACTAGTGCCGGTAAATCTACAAAAAACTGCAGCTGCTCTGCCACGTCAGACAGGAGAGTCACAGATTGTTGCTCTCAATCTCAAGAGAAGACTCTCTGACAAGTATGGGTCAACTAGACAATACATACGTCCAAATGTTGTTAATGGTGCTATTCACTGCTTAAAAGATACAAACTCTCATTATTCAGATACATTAATAAATGTAGACTGGACAGAACAAAGTGAAAATGCAGATGAACTATTGTGGAAATCTACATGTCTGTCAGAAACTGCTGAAAACAGTGACAGTTCTGATGACGACATTGATCAGCCTACAACAGAACACACAACAGAATCTCGAAAAACAGACGGTACAGTTAAAACAGAAAGTGTCCCTATAATAGACTCTGAGGATGAAGTGGACTATGACAATCCTCTTGAAGTTGTGCAAGATATAACATTGAAGAGGTCTTCGAACTCCACAACATGTGTATACCCAGAGTATGGCCCTTCTGTACCGGGCAACAGAGTACTCAACTTAGCTCCAGGTGAAGGTCAAACACCAGTCTCTCTCTTTTATCAGAAACATTGGCATTTCCAACTTTTTTCCCAACTGCAACAGGTTCATTCCATGAAGAGAGATCAGTTTCTATCTCACCCAAGAAGTATGTTATTTCAAAACTACTCTCAAAAGATCCACGTTTTGCCGAAAGTCCAGAGTACACCTTCCAATGTTTACACTGGATTGAATCAACTGCGGTTTCAGACAGCATCAGTATGTCCTTAAAGAAGTCACGACAAAGTCCAGTGACAGTCAGACAGCTACAAAACCCTGAAAGAGTACAGACTCTCTTCAAAGATGAGGAACTGTTCACCTCCTTTAAAAAGATCAGGGGCACACCGCAGTACTGGAAGGAAATGCAGCAGAATATGTTAGCCAAGATAAGACACTACGGAACATATACATTTTTCCTCACCGGATCTGCAGCAGACTTCAATTGGCCAGAATTAATCAGAATTGTAGCCAAGCAGTATGGAGAACATTATGGTCTTGATTTCATACAGAACCATATGGATAAGAAGACGAAGAGAAACTGGTTGGCGAGAAACCCTGTGACTGCTGCCAGGCACATCGACTTTATATTTCGGAAATTGTGGGGCAATGTCATCCTGTCTGGATTACACCCAATTGGTCAGATCCTCAACTATGACATAAGAAAGGAGATGCAAAGTCGGGGAACTGCCCATTTCCATTCAGCAGTGCATGTCCAAGGTGCTCCCCGAGTGGACAAGCACACAGATGATGAAGTGGTTGGATTTGTAGACAAGTACATAACCTGCTCACTTCCCAGCAATAATGAAAACTTGAAAGAACTTGTTCTCTCACGACAAACTCATCATCACACCAGGTCATGCAAGAAGAAGAAGGGTGTGAACTGTAGATTCCATTTCCCAAAACCACCGTCAGAAACAACTGTAGTGGCTCGACATCCAGAAGGTGAAATGGCAAAGGTTGAGATCGCCAGAGCAAGGCAAGTTCTCACTACTGTGATGGAAACGCTCGAACAAACCGGTACAGACGTTACACTAACTGAGCTTCTTAATGTAGCCAAGGTGCCTGAGCAGGTGTACTCTCAAGCAGTCAAATCATCAATGAAAAAGACTGCCATCATTTTGAAAAGAACTCCAGCAGAGAGTTATGTTAATCCATACAATCCAGTACTCCTTACAGCATTTAGGGCCAATATGGACATCCAGTACATCACAGATGTGTGGGCCTGTGTTGCGTACATTACCTCGTACATGTGTAAACCTGAACGCTCCATGTCAGACCTCATGCGAAATGCATGCAAAGAAGCCAATACAGTAAAGGACAAGCTGAAAAGTATAGGCAACATATTCCTGAAGAGCAGAGAGGTTTCACAGCACGAAGCAGTAGCACGTCTACTAGGCCTGCCCCTCAGAGAAACAAATGTACCTGTTGCTTTTGTACCTACAGGATACAGTCACCAACGAACAAGAATGTTGAAACCACCTCAGGTTTTGGAGAAAATGAGTGCTGATGACACTGATATTTATCAACCAAATATTATTGATAAATACGCTGCTCGCCCAGATAATCTGGAGAATGTATGTTTGGCAGAGTTTGCAGCCAATTACGTGACAGGTGCACGAACAGCTCTACAAGAAGAAACGCTGGATGAGATAGACAATCAAGAGGATGACACAAGCAGCAGAACCATCAAGCTAAAGAATGGGCTCGGAAAGATGACAAAACGCAAGAAACCGATAGTCTTGAGAGATTATCCGGTATCCCGCGAGAGGGATGCTGAAAAGTACTTCCACAGATTGCTTCTGTTATACATGCCCTGGAGACAGGAAGAAGAATTAAACAATGAAGGTACCTTTGAAGAAAAATTCTCTCATGTCCGAGACACAATCGAAAAAACAATAGAGCAGTATGAACCTTTCTTGGATGAAGTGCAGGTTGCCTCAACTATGGTAGATACTGACAATTGTGATGAAGAAATATGGGATAATATTGCTCCTCAGGCAGAGCAGTGCCGAGATGAAGAAGTAGTGGAAAGTCCAGAGTTTTCACTACTGGACACGGACAATTTAACATCAGAACAAATTGAAGTTGATACTGATAAAGCAGACATAGCTCAGGCGCATTGCAGCCTATCAAGTCATCAACATATAGAACCACAAAATCTGTATCTTTCAATGGTTCGTAGCCTTAATGAAAGACAAAGAAGATTTCATGACCACATGTTCCAGTGGTGTAGGCAGATGAATCTAGCCACATCGAAAGAGGAGGAACCAGAACCCTTTTACATATTCTTGAGTGGGCCAGCTGGTGTAGGGAAGAGCAACGTCATACACACTGTTTATCAGACTGCTATCAGAACTCTCAGAAAGGCTGGAAACACACCAGACTCACCTACAGTCTTGTTAACTGCTCCTACGGGAAAAGCTGCAATCAATATTGGAGGTACAACCCTACATACTGGATTCCATTTACCAGTTATGCGACCTGGATCTCGTCAGAGTTACACAAGGCCATCTCCAACTAATTTGAATTCAATGAGAGCTACTTACTGCAACTTAAAGATCCTGATAATTGATGAAATTTCAATGGTGTCATATAAAACATTTTCACATTTAGACCTTACACCTCAAGAGATGTTTGAAAACTAGCAAATTGTTTGGCTGTGTATCAGTCATGACTGTTAGTGATCTACTCCAGCTTCAGCCTGTTGGCGAAAACCTGTTTTCAGGAAGGGAGGCCATGGCTATGAAGCCCTCGCTCCTGCACCATGGGATTATTTCACATTATATGAGCTCACTGACATCATTCGGCAAAAAGGTGACCCTGAATTCGCCAGCCTATTGTCACGGATCAGGATTGGAAAACAGACAGAAGCTGACATAGAAACACTTCAAGGTCTAGGTAATACTAAAGTGTCAGAAGATTGTGTGTCAGTTTTTTTTTACAAATCCATTGAAAGATGCATACAATAATGAGCAGTTAAAGAAGTTAAAGTCACATGTGTATACTATAAAAGCCATTGACACAAAGAAAGACCTCCATACTGGTAGAATTCCGATTACAGTCACAACCACAAACATCCATCAGACTGGTGGGTTGGCTGCAGAAATTAAAATCGCAGTAAATGCTAGGTATATGCAAACCAAAAACACTGACATAGCAGCGGAACTTGTAAATGGAGCGACAGGAACAATCAAGAAAATTGAAATACCATCTCAGAAGCCATTATCAGGAACTCTTTATGTCAAATTTGATGACCAAAACATTGGTAAACAGTTAAAACAAACATCTAAATACATGGGCCTGGTTCCAGTCAAACCAGTTTCATCAGTGATCAGTGTGATCGAAAATTCAGTGTCTGTCCAAGTGGAAAGGACTCAATTTCCTGGAACACTGGCTTGGGGCATAACTGTTCACAAAGCACAGGGGGAGCACATACACAGAGATGATAGCTGACATGACTTTCTCTGAAAAACAGAAAAACACAATGCCTGGCCAAGTATATACAATGCTTAGTAGAGCCAAGTCCATGGATAGATTGAAATTGGTTGCCTTTAAGCCCAATAGAATAAGTGTAAACAATGCTGCTGTTGAAGAGATGGAGCACTTGAAAACCAAATCTTTGGTCGTTGAAGACACAGTAACACCACATGTCTTTGTGTGAGTTACCTGAATGTAAGATCTCTGAAGAAACATCATGAGGATGTGATCTGTGACCAGACTCTTAAGAACTCTCACATTATTTGTCTTTCGGAAACCAAAGTAACCAATTGTGTAAAGTATCAGATAAAGGAAATGGATTGTCAGTCCGCCAACACAAAGCATGGTTTAGCTATATACTACAACTCTTTCTTGCATGCTACACTGATAGAGTTGCCAGGAGAGTTTGGCCTGATGGAGGTTATTGCTATGAACTTCGAGCTATTGACAGTGATTGCAGAATATGTTCCACCAGCGACATCATTCCAAGCTGTAACAACAGACTTTAACCAGCTTCTTCAGTATGCGAAGGACTCTGGGGGCTACTTTGTCATTCTTGGTGACTTTAATCTAAGTCTTGGAAAGTGTGAGGTACTTGAAAAGAAAGCTGCTGATTGTGGGTTTCAACAATTAGTCCGGCAGCCAACACATGAACTTGGATCTGTGCTCGATGTTGCATTCACCAACTATCCCGCTGAAGGCAGCAGTTGTATCAATACCCCAGTATATTACACGGACCATCATATCATCTCTCTGCAGCTAAAATAGTGAGGTATGTGTGTATATGCTATGGTGTAATTATATGACTTTAACCCTTTCCCAAACAAGACGTGGTTTTGACGTCCCTATTAGAAAATGTGTGGGAAAACATTGAGGCAAAAGAAGAAAATGCTGATAATCAGCATTTTCTTCTTTTGTCTCAATATTTTCTCTACTGTATTGTACACAATTCCTGCTCTCATTAGCATCCATTATGGGGTCTACAGCAGCTTTTGAATTAGACAACCCTAAATTTTTTCCGTTTGGGAAAGGGTTAAGGTCTTTATAACTTATTAAGATCGCTGAAAACTTGCTTGCAAAAAATATCACTAAACATTTAGATAACCGTTGTTCTTATTTTATAAAATTACACTTGCTATGGTAGCAATTACAAATCATTGATCTTTTAGTAACTTTATTCAAGTCATTTGAATTATATTTCCGAAATTTTGGGCATAACATTTCATATGTTTGACAATTATTTTGATGACTTGTTTATCTTAATCTATTATTGATTACCATATTGAGTCAATGTGAAGCCGGTAGGGGACTTTATGTGTTGCATACAACACCAGATACTTGTTCATTCTGACTTTAATATTACTTTTCCAATTTGATCTTGAGTACGTTTTATGCATTATGCTCAATCAAACCAATTTCGTACCCTGCCTAATTTCGATCACCTCGGCTTTTCGATTTAATCCTTCGCAAAGTTTAGCACTTTTAGTAGTATTGGGTGTACATTTTGACCATGTTAGAATTACACACGGTCCTCACTTCATCCGGGCTCTCAAGTTTATTGCCACCGTCTAGAAGTATTTCACGAATACCACAAGAAACTGTTTGAACAAAAAAAATTGGGTCTAAAAAGTTGGAGTTATGTCTGGTCCATCTTTTGACGTCGATATTTATGACTTGTAGTCGTTGATGCTGATCGGGATCTATCAATACAATATTTAACAAAGTGAGTCCAGGAATTAGTCTTTGAAGTTCAATTTGAAATATTTGCTGGCAATTAGGGACAGTACCTGTGTTTTTAAACTGTTGTCACTAGTGTCTTCATATAACTTTATAATATTATTGGTTAGAGTTTCGTTGGTACTTGACATGCTTTTACAATACTTTTTCCATATAAAACATTTTTAAGTTGGTTACATTTTTCCGGTGCAACAAGATTTAATATTGCGTCTATGCTTTCGTTTGCCTTTCTCTTGTAGTAATACAATGTGGATGCCGATACATTGCCTAGTTCAGTTCTAAGACTGACTCACACCTCCTCTACTGATGTTCAGCACTACTTCATTCGCTCTATCTAAGTCTGTAAGTAAATCTTCTTCCTCACTCCAGTTTGGAGCTCCAGTCTGACTTATTTTACTCCTATCTGATAGTGCGTGGAATGAACAAAACATTGCATTAACTCCTTCCATAATCAGTATAAATAATACATATCTATAATTTTCATGAAGAGAAACCGAAACCTTGCATTTTGATTTGTCTTGGTTACCCTGTTCTTTCTTTCCTTTCCGTTTTCATTTTGTAAAGTGAAGGCTTTTGGGAAGAGAATCATAAACAGAACTTATGTCAATTTTAATTATATTAGTCAACTTTAGTTTGTTTCGCCGTCCATGAACCTGGTATATAATTCGTACTCCACAAAATCCATTACAGCTCTACCTACCGGCTTTCGAAACAATGTCTCATCAATGATAATAATTTCATGAGTCCATTACTACAACAGTAGCCCAAATAACCGGCATGTTTTCTATACTGATCATTTATTGGTTACATTCTTTGTATACTTCCTTAAATCAAATTCAATTCCTTCTTTACGTCAGAATAATTCTAGCCCGTTTGCTATTAAGTCGGTGTCAATAGTTTCATTTATACTTCTCTTTGTTTGCTTCTTTGAAACCATTCCTTTTTTGTTTTGATCTTTTTCAATTGTTCTTCCAGATGTGTTAAAATTCATTGATAATGTCTGGAACGTATTGTGTTCAAATAGTGGAAGCTTTCGTATTCGTCAGACCTATGTCTAATTCTGGACCTCACTGGCATACGATTGGTTGTGTTGCGTTGAATAGACTTATCATAAATTATGGAATCATTTAAATGTCTCGAGACCAACAACGTCACATGGCTAAGAGCCATCTATGTCACTTGGCTCGGGACCAACTCTGCCACATGGCTAAGGATCAACTATGCCACATGGCTTAGGAGAAACTACTTCACATAGCTCGGGACACCTTCGTCACATGGCTTAAGTCGACCTTCTTCACTTGGATAGGTACCAACTATTTCAGATGTCTCGGGACGAAGTACATCATATGGCTAGGGAAAACCACCTCAGTCATATGGCTAAGGACCAATAATACTAAATGGTTCAGTAACAAATCTGTCAAATGGATCGATAACAACTATTTTAAATGACTCTTGACAAATTCTGTATATTGGCTCAGAACTAACAGCTCATGGCTCAGGGCCAACTATTGTTGCATGGCTAAAGACCAACTACCGTAATTATTCTAATGAACACTCGGGTGTTTATTAGAATAGAAGTCAACGGCAAAGTTTGTGGTGGGCGTTTATTAGATGGATTTGGATTCGACGGTACATCACTAATAAGTGACAAAATCCTTGCAATCAACCTCAAATTTGCGACTTGCCTCAGAAACAGTATTCTCTTACGCATATTTCGCTACGCTGATCTTAAATTTGACTGTATACGATGTTCTCCCCATGTTTCAGTAGATATCTGTTTTAAAATCCGTATAGATCTAAAATTCTTGATACACATTCTAATTTTTTGTAAGATAAGCAGTTTCCAAGGCATTTCGAGTGCATAGCATAGACGTTTTAGATATTAATTTCGACATGTAGGGGATATTAGCTGTCTCTGATATATTTATTTTTTTCGTTTTATGTGAAAAATTAATTTCATATGCGTTATTTTTGAATAACAGATTCCATCTGCCAATGTTAACCGCATGACTATAAAAATGATTTTTCGTAATAACAAATGCAACGAGCCCCAATTTCCCCTGCCCATGATATGCCCGTCATATTGTTTTAAAAATAGAGTGGAACATTGACGTCATTGATGCAAAATGACATGCTTGTGAGTAAAGAGTTTATGCGCATGTTACCCAAACGATATTTTATCTGTGTAGATACTGTAATTATAGCGATTCGTATGTTGGTCTCAATTAAATCAGCTGTGAAAGGATATCACATAGATCTATATATAGAAACGGCTTTCCTGTTGGTACAGTGTTAGACTGTTTTATGGAACCGGACAACAAGTTCGGTGATTCGACAGTTATTGTGCAAAAGGAAGATAAAATAGCTGGTCATATTCCCGAAGGAATTTGCCAATTATTTACTTAACTCATGAATGAAGATCGAGTTGTCAACATTTCAGCTGAAATAACGAGACCTCCTCGATCTTCTTCACAAGGAACATTTGTAAAAGGTGGAGGCATATAAATGTTCTGTTCATTCAAACTATAAGGACTAGCGGAGAAAAAGGTGCAAGTACGACTAGGTCTGGACCGTAAGTCAATTTTTTGAATGTGGGGGGTCGGCGTTTATTAGAATCACCCTGTTTTCCCCCAAATCCGCGCAGAACAAGCCGATTCTCAGACGACTTTTGGGGGATGGGTGTTTATTAGAATATGTGTGTTTATTAGAATAATTTCGGTATGTCAAATTGCTTAGGACCATGTTCGAAATTTAGCTCAAGAACGGCTGAGGGTCACATTGACCATGACACGCTATGTCACGCTTTAGACCAACTACATCACCTGAAACACGAACAAGTGTTTAACATGCCACAGTCCTGACAATCAAGGCATGGTTCTTTGTCACATTGGTAAAAAACTGCATAAAATTGCTCTGGACCTATTAAATCACAAAACTAACGTTGTCACGGTTCTGCAGCATCCGTATTAGGATCCATCTTATAAAGATATCTTTTCAGCAGATGCAGTGTCATCTTCAAGGGCATTATCATCGCGCTTATTATGTCAGGAATTGTGTAGCATTTAAAGTGACATTTCACTTTTATTTCATTTTTTTAAAGTATATCTTGATGCAAAGATTTTTTTATTCTAATGCGTAGAAATGCTATCAGTTTATTGCAGTTGTTATTTATAAGCGAAAAATACGCCTTTAAAGTTGAAACAGCAATGAACAATTCTATATAAATCTGAACTGTTGTCAACAACAATTTGTTTAATTTGAGCACAAAAATATATATTTCTCTTAAACGGTTTAATATTTTGACTTGAAATTTTCAGAATTTTCACAAGAAAAGATGCTCTTTCAGATGGAATAAAAGTAAAACTTATGTAAAATTAATTGTGAAATGTCACTTTAACAAGATCCTTTGACATGTTTGTTTATTGAATTGTACTTGCGTTCTGCAACGTTGTATACACTATATCTTCCTCTATAGCTTGTGCTTTACCTGTTACTCTTTAGCTGCGTACATGGCTTTTCCTCGTTCTTTAGCAGAGGTCTATAACAGGCTACTTCACAATTTGAAAAGGCTCATTTTTTCCCAAATGTGACAGAAAATTTTCACAAAACTTGTGCTTAAATTTGCATTTCTTGAATTGTTTCTTCTTTAAAGTTCATTCAATGAAATATAAAGCTAGTTTTATCATTGGAATGATCTACAAATAGTAATTCATTAATAAAGCACTGCAATTTATGCTTAAATTATACTTTATCCTTACTCTGTTGCTAAAAAATGTGTTCAGAAAAACGCGCTAAAATTTCAAAATGTGAACATGATAAGGCATCTTCATAAATCTTTGAAAAAAATGCCCTGGCTTATGAGATGTTCCATTGCTGATACTTTGCACTCAGTTGAGTTTTGTGGTAAGGTGAATGTCCGTTGTGCATTTACCATGTATGCTCTCTGGAGGACACGTTTTATGCCTAATCAACATGAAACTTGGCTTTGAATCATTGTCTTGAAAAATCTTTGACGAATTTGAAATTGGGTCAACTGGGGTCAATCAAGGTCACGGGTTCAAATCTAAGAAAAACTATGCACTCTAGATGCATTTTTGCCCGATTTAATTAATATTCAAATCACAGGTGGCAATCACGTGACTTTGTTGTGATATCTTTTTTTAAATTTTGTGAACAAAAACACTCGATAAGTACACAATTTGTCTCAAATTTGTAATAAAATACTTAACCCTCAATATTGAGATACGTGTCATTCGATAGGTCGTAGGCCCTACTCTACGGTCTATTTTGCTACCAAGATCTTACCTCAAATCCCTGTCAAAACTGAGAACATTCGTGCAAAGTATTTTTGAATGCCGTAACACATGTTTGCACTTTGCACGAATGTTCTCAGAAAAATAAACCTGGGGGTACGACGTTTCGAATGGTACCCATGTCAATATTGAGAGTTAAGTATTTGATTGGAGATTTGGGGAAAATGTGTACCGAGTGTATTTGTTTACGTACGTTAGGAAAGCATATCATGATAAAGTCACGTGATTGCCGCCTGTGTAAATAGTCGGAATGCTGACTTTGCTCAAATTTTATTTTTCCCTCAATATTTTCTTTTCGACACCAAACAATTTTGCTTTGGTAGATCTGCGTATCTTATAGTCTACAACCTGCTGCAAATTTGGTTTAAACTTAAAATGGTAATATATTATGTTAACCCTTTCCTAGACCATTCTTTGTATTGATGCCCACAAATATGAAAATCGGAACGGCCCCATGTGATGAAAAGAAAGTAAATCTGACAATCGAACATTTTCGGAATCAATAACTTCTGTTCTTACAAGTACTAGATCTTTTCACATCACTTATGTTATTTTTAGCTAAACTGGCTGAAGGCCAGCGAACTATTGTCATGGCGTTGTGTCCCTCGTGCGTCCGTGCGTGCGTATTTTTTTCTTAAAAATCTTCTTATCTTAAAACATAGAGCCAATTTTGACCAAACTTGGCAGAGATGTTCTTTCAGTGGTGCTTTTATTCAAATTGCGAACAAAATGTTGATTGGTCTATGAAATGGGCATGGCAGGGCTTGGTTATCAGACTTAGAGAAAGCACAAAATAGTTATATAAAAATCAACCATTTGGCCAATTTAAATCAAACTTGACGTAAATGTCCCTTGGGAAACCGTTATGTAAATTGATTGTAAAATTCTGATTGGTAGATGAATGTGGGCTTGGTAGGGCTAATCAGACTAAGGTGAAATCACAAAATAGTTCTTTAAAAAACTTCTCTCAAACCATAGGGCCAATTTTGATCAAACTTGGCAGAGATGCTCTTTTGGTGGTGCTTTACTTAAATTGCAAACACAATTTTGATTGGTCGATATTGTTGGTTTGGCAGGGCCAGGCTTATCGGACAATTTTTTCTTTTTAAATCAACCATTGGGCTAGTTAAGACCACAATTGGCAGAAATGTTCCTTAGATTGCCCTTTCCTCAAATAGTTCATGACATCTTATTTGCTCAATAAGTGTTGGAATGGCAGGGCGGGGCTTATCAGACATACAAAAATTGCAAAATCATTCTTTAAATCATTTTTTAAAGGTAAACAATTGGGTCAATTCAGACCAAACTTTGTCATAAAACAGGGGTATGGCAGTCTAGTCCCTGAGCCAGAAACATGTTTGCTCCCCCCCCCCCCCTTAAAATTTCCATTTTTTTGGCGAAAATTTGATAAATACTTTCTTTAAAAAGGCATTTTTGTCCAGGGGGAATTTTGTAAACATAGTTTATCAGTAAGAACATTCTATTAGAAACATTTTTAGCCTTGTTTGCACTCTGGCGGTTGGGGCTTTTCGGCGTGACCCTTATCTAAACCCTTAACCCTACCAAATTTTTCATTCAAATTTTGAAAATGAATTTGGCCATATCTTGGTTGAATATTTACACGCAGATGTCAGAATGAAAGCTTATGACTTGCTCTTTCATTTTAAGATATGTTATGCAAATAAGCTCATTTGCATATTCATGAATATTAATTATTTTTCCTAAAATTGCGATTTTCGACCAAAATCTGGTAAATACTTTCCAAAACAAGAAATTTTTGTGCAAGGGAATTGTGTAAACATAACTAATCTTAAAGAAAATCATATAAGAAACATTTGAGCGATGTTTGCACTTTGGCTGTTGGGGCATTTGGCCAAAACCCTTATCTAAACCCTTAACCCTATACAATTGTTCAGTCATTTCAAAACGTTTTTATCATATCTTGGTTGAATATTGACTTACAGATGTAAGAATGGTATCAAATGAAAGCTAATGACTTTTTCTTTAATTTGCAGTTTTATGCAAATTGGCTCATTTACATATGCATGTGTATTAATGGTTTATCTACAATTTGTGATTGTTTTCAAGTTAAATATCTACCCGAAGGTGGGATTTGTTCTTTCGCATGAGTTTTTAACCATCTGATATCCATGTTCACTCTTTTAACAACATATAAGCCTTGTTTGAGATCTATTTGGTGTTTTGTTTGGAAGTAAATGCGATTTTAAAGTGTGCAACCCATCATATTTTGTTCCTATAAATCTTATTATCAATGTATGTATTTAGTTTCCAATTGATTTTTTAATCTTTATAGTTTAAGTGCAAATAAGTTTAATTGATTCCATGTATTGTACTGGTGTTATTTTTTATATCTAGTTTAGTTGACAGAATGTTATCCTTTGATGAATCCAAAATTGCCGCAAAAAAGGACTTTGAACATAAACATTTTATCAAATGCCATATAATGATACAAAAGGTGTCTAACCTGCGGGACTTTATCCTAATACACATATAGAATTAATTATTTCAATTATTTTTGTATTCTTTATGGCTGAATATAGATCTTGGAATGTAGACAAATTGCATACATATAGCAGGATAACATTGTTAAGCAATTATCAAGTCCCATATTTTTTTCCATTCACATGGAGAAAACAGCATGATTTTGTTCAATCTGGAGAGCCCTTCCTTGTGTATTTCTCATAGCCAAGTCAATGTGTTGGCCGTAAGTGTATTTGATATGTGTGGCTGACAGATCAGGGACACTGGTGTTACCATTCATTTATGTTCTATTGAGGTATTTTTACTTCAGATGATTTAAGCTTGGGGTGCCATATGTAAAGCCTATTTATCAGATGCATAAATCAAGGAATGTACTCGCTGTACGTATGTAGCTAGAGTACAGACAACAACCGATTGTGATCAAAAGATTATTGCAGTTATTTACAATGCATTTATTTGTCTGTATCAGATCAGAACAGATGTGAACTGTGAACTGATCCATACTACCGACAGTCCATGCTGAATGTACATTCAAATTCTTCCGAACCTATACATATGTCCTATATGTGCTTTCAGCATAGTATAACCTCACAATGGATTGAAAATAGTTCCCTTGCGATACATATACAATATCTTTCATATGGCATACACTGAACAGATCTTCTAAACCGCCATGGCATGTAACTATATATATCTCCATTAATATTTTAGATAGGAGCTTGAAATTTTCAAATAATAAAGATTAACCATTTTCACAGAAGATGTCTAAATTTCATTGATGCTTTTTGACTTTAACATGACTAAATAGCAAATTGAAAAGGGTCACTGTCACATCTACATTTTCACATCAGAAAGGTAAACTGTAAATACGGGATCTGACATCACTCTGCGTCAATAACTCTGATTGACAACGAGCCCTCATTCAGTTGCAGCTATCTGGGAAGTACAAAGGTGTCATTCCAGACATTTCAGTAGCCTAGGTTTGTCTGTTACACTTCCGGTTGCCTGGCATTTGTGCCAAAACTTATTGTAACGTCTTTTGATTACATTGGAGCATTTCTCCGATTTGAATTAATCTGCGCATCAAATCTGAGTAATGTTTGTTGACTGTTAACAAAAATGTCGGTCAGTCCTCACTTATGAATTCTTTGATGGCGTTCTACGGAATACAATACGTGCTATAAAAAGAACAAAAAAAAAATACAGTTTGTAAACATAACTTTGTATCCTCTCCAGAAGCATACAGGCGTCAAGGATCTATTAATGATATGCATAACCGATTCATAAGTCATGTCTTTCGTCAAGAAAGGTGCATTTGGAATAACAATAATTTGTATGGTACACTGTACGGATCATGATCTGTGGTGCATTTTGACAAGGTATTTGGGGCCATATTACTCGTTAGAAAGAAGCAACATGAAAATAACCAATCCATTTAACAACAATGTCGGCAAATCATCACTTTTGAATGCTTTATTGTGTTCTACGGAATATAATACGCACCAAAAGAACGCTAAACTGCAGTTTGTAAATAAAAAATTATATCCTCTCTATTAGAAAACACACATCAAACAACCATTACTGACATGCTAAATTCGTGAAAGAGACATGTCATCTGTCAGAAAATGTACATGTGAACTAATAATTTTTTGTATGGTGGGCTCTGAAGGCCATGCTCTGTGGTGCACTTTGACACGGTTTGGTGTCCGTAAAATTCGCAATACAGAAGGCAATCGGAAAACAGTTTATGCATTTAGCAGTATCACGAGCTACCTTTTGAAACATGCATACGTCAATGAAAAGGGTACATGCCTTATTCATAATGACGTCACTTCTGATAAGCCCCACAGTACGACCCATATCACTGAAGGACATTCGGCCCATTAAGTTGCCCTTTTTTGACAAAATCGGCATGTCGGATCAATATGAAGTAATGCTAAAGTACATGTTGTTCAATTTAACTCATCACATCGTGCGCCACGTGCAAACACGGTTTTATATCAAAGCCTCTTCACACTAAAAGTTTTTGTTTTGATTTGGACTTTACCTCGTTAAATCGATAGCTAGTGATCACAAAATCTAATGTGCATAATATTGTTTCAAACGAACTTTTCGTTTTTCATTTACGCCAAAAAATCTGTTCTGAAAAGTGGCGGTTTAGAACATCTGTTCAGTGTATGTTTTCAAGGATGGCATTAGATAGCCATAGATATTTTCAGTTCAATTCTTTCCTGATATTTAATGCTACAACTAAAACCTGGTTTAGATCAGCATATGAAATCCCATATTAAGACACTTACTTTTTGCACTGTTTTAGGACAATTTGACCAAAAATGATTAACATCACACTTGGTGGCAATCTTGGAATTACTTACACTCTGGGAGTTTGGCTAGGTTATCGTAATGGAAACCAACATAGATCAACACTAGAATGTCTAATTAATGCAAAGAACCATCAGCATTTATTGTACTAAACATAATAGGGTTACTATGTACTTAACATTACAGGGTTACTATATAACACATACTTTAGCACTGTCAAATGGAATACATTTTATGGATTTTCCACAAAAAATGTGGTTTTATCCCAAACATTTAAAGAATCAATAATATTCATGAATAAGCAAATGAGCAAATTGCCAATAGACAAGCAATTCACTGGATTTCATTTGATACCATTATGATGTTTGTATGTCTATTTTTGATCAAGATATGACCAAAAACATATTGAAAATTTTAATGAACAATTTGATAGGGTTAAGGGTTTAGATAAGGGGTTTTGCCAAAAGCTCCGACTATCACAGTGTAAACATCGCTTATAATATTATTTATATAATGTTCTTTAAGATAAATCATGTTTGCATAATTCCCCCTTAACAGAAACGCCTTGTTTCTGAAGGTATTTTCTGAAAGTATTTAACATGTTGTCGCTGAAAAATTACAATTTTAAGGAAAATCATTAATTCTCATGAATATGCAAATGAACTAATTTGCATAGAAAATAAAAGCACATGAAAGAGTCATCCATAAGCTTTCACTTGATACCGTAGTGACATCTGTAGGTCAATATTCAATCAAGCTGTGACCAAAAACATTTTGAAAATTCAAATGAAAAATTTGATTGGGTAAAGGGTTTAGAAAAGGGTCACGACCAAAAGCCCTAACCGCCAGATTGCAAACATTGCTCAAAATGTTTCTAATAAAATGTTGTTTAAGATAAACTATGTTTACATGATTCCCCTTGAGTAGAAACACAATGTTTTTGAAAGTATTTACCAAATACCCGCTAAAAAGGTCAGTCTTAAGTAAAGTCATTACTATTCATGAATATGCAAATGAGATAATTTGCATAAAATTTATAACAAATTATTGGGACAGTCATAAGCTTTCATTTGATACCATTCTTACATCTGTAGGTCAATATTCAACCAAGATATGATAAAAAACGTTTTGAAATGACTGAACTATTTCATAGGGTTAAGGGTTTAGATAAGGGTTTTTTGCCAAATGCCCCAACAGCCAAAGTGCAAACATCGGAAAGTATTTACCAGATTTTAGTCGAAAATCGCAATTTTAGGAAAAATAATTAATATTCATGAATATGCAAATGAGCTAATTTGCATAACATATCTTAAAATGAAAGAGCAAGTCATAAGCTTTCATTTGATACCATTCTGACATCTGTGTGTAAATATTCAACCAAGATATGACCAAATTCATTTTCAAAATTTGAATGAACAATTTGGTAGGGTTAAGGGTATAGATAAGGGTCACGCCGAAAAGCCCCAACCGCCAGAGTGCAAACAAGGCTAAAAATGTTTCTAATAAAATGTTCTTACTGATAAACCATGTTTACAAAATTGCCCCTGGACAGAAACGCCTTGTTTTGGAAATTATTAACCAAATTTTAATCAAAAATTGACAATTTTAAGGAAAATCATTAATATTCATGAATATGCACATGAGCTAATTTGCATAAAATAACTACAAGTCATAAGCTTTCATTTGATACCATATTGACATATGTAGGTCAAAATTCAATGAAGATATGACCAAATAAATGTTTGTATATTTGAATAAAAAATTTAAAAGGGTTAAGTGTTTAGATAAGGGTTACAATCAAAGCCCCAACGGCCAGATTGCAAACAACGCTCATCTTGTAGCATTTGGTATAAGCTTTCAGAAAATCATACCCTTCAAAATTCCCCCTGGGGGGGGGGGGGGAGCAGGGGTTATTGGTGGCTCAAGGTCTAGTCAAGAAGTTGCAAGAAATCATTCGATAATTCTTTTGATTAATTAGCCAGTGGAGCGATTCAGGCCCTCTTGGGCCTCTTGTTTTAACATGATGCCTGTCTTGTTTTTTACTCGTTACCAAACATTGACAACTTCTGAAGCAGCTGTCCACAGAAATTTTGTTGTCACCTTTTGTTTCAATGGGTTGATTATGAGCACATGTATGTTCATATTCAGTTACAGTTTTAATTGTATTCGAGTCTTCATGTACAAGGGCGGACCAGCAATCTTCAGATGTTTGGTGGGGACGTAGATAGTGAATTGCATCATTAATGCTAATGAACTTTTGTAAACTGCATTATTATACTTGTAAATACTGTCATTACATAGGCTCCATTCTGTGAAGCTTCCCTTCGACCTTCCTTTAGAGATTGCCTAGAATTTTTTTATAGGTCTCATGAAGCCGCCAATGTTTGGTGTTTAATTAATGCAAATTATTCCATTTGTAGTTACGTATAACAAACATGGTGTTATAGGAAGGGTTTTAACTCATATTTTATGCCCCCGTATCAAGATACCGGTCGAATATTGTTTTACTCATGTCTGTCTGTCCGTCCGAAAACTTGACATTTTGCCTCTTCTCCAAATGTATTTGATATACAAAGATGAAATTTAATATGCATCTTCCTTTCAATGAAATATATCTGTTCCATGCAATATGACCTTCCTCAATGTCATCTGGTACCCCTTATCAACCCTTAACAAGGAAACTTAACATTTTAGACGAAACAGCCATTTCGGGGGCATTTGTGTTTCAAAAACATATCTTGTTTTCCTTTATTGATATGAAATTTGTTTCCCCTGCCATTCTATTTAAACCGGAAGTGACGATCAAGTCAAACTTTTATATGATGTAGCGATTTTGTCGCTATTCCGTTTAACATTTCCAAAACAAAACACCAAAAATGAAACTGTTGAAGACAGCTGCAGATGACACAAAAGCGTTTCGATAAAGATAGATAAAGTATGTATGTGCAATATACAAGCAAAGGAAATATCGAGGGTATATACATACTAGTAGGCTATATTTTATGCTCGACGGTGTGTGAGGGGTTGTTAAATAAATTCGGCCAAATAAGACCTTTATTTCAACTCCAGTAGTATTGAATATTAAAGCACAATACAAGCACTAGTATTTCTTTGACAGGTAGCTGTAGTCATGGTGTCGTTTTGGAGGCGGCTGTGCGCATGCTGAAAAAAGATGAACAGAAATAAGATGTCAACCATTTACCCACAAAACCTTTCCAAAATAGTAATTCCTGTTGACGACGACGACCCACTTGAAAAAGGTTCAAAACACATTATCAGGATAGTAGATTTTTGTAAAGGTCTTTTATGCTATAACGTAAAGATTTTCTGCAAAAACTAAGACTTACTTATGGATCTGGAACTCCTCTTAACTCTTTCCCAAACGGCAAAATTTTAGGGCGATCCACTTCAAAAACTGTCAAAAAACACTAAATGGATGTTATTACAGAAAATATCATGTTGGAGTTTAAAATATCGACATAGCCGGCCTGCGATTATTGACTAGGGTCGGTTATTTTGACCCTTTATATCGAGACATGTCACATATAACAAAGATAGCTCTCACAGGCGTGTAAAACTTACGATTTTTGTGACTTGGTCGGACAAGTTCACCAAGCGACAGTCCAAATCTCTTCTTCAACACGTGATCTATTTTAGCCAATGTCCGCCGATGAGGATGCGGGTGTCGTGTGTCCGCGCTGATGTAGGGGTCGGAGCACTTCTCACCGGTAACAGAAGGTTTGGTACAGCCAGAGGACACACTGTATGTCTTATAGTCTGTTTCAAGTATGTACCATTCACCGGAAAATACATTACCTGGTAAAAATCGAAATTAAATATTTTCGAAAACTATCTGGTAATGTCCCGTTTCTCATCATAATATTCATTCAATGGAGTTACATACCTTTCCCAAATTAATGATTTACGATCAAATAAAACAATAAATTAAAAATATTTCTATGGTCATGCATGGAAATTTAATAAGTCATTTACATTACAGCAAAAACTGAGGTCATACGTAGCCTATGTGTAACCGTTACCATGCCAAGGTCTGGTTTTGACTACTTTTACTATCGTATTAGATAGAGACTCTATAGTCTATGGACTTATGCACATTCACTGAAAAATCTTCACGAAATCCTCTGACATTTTTATGGCTATTCAATTATTTGTTTAAGATCTGATAAGCCCAATGCTGTCCATCACACTGTAATTAGAGATATCAGGTTTCAGGCAGTCTGCTGGTCAAATACACACTCAAACTCTGTTTCATGGAGTTAAATATAAATTCTCTCTTGACGTATTGGCTCTGGAGATGTTATTTGCAATATTATGTATAGGCCTATATGTTTGAGTGAATGTCCTGCCATTTGATGAAAAGATTCCCTAATAACAAAGGCAAATTAGCATATCCTATATTTCAATTTAATCAAATATGAAGGTCGTCCAATTTTTAATCTGCAGATGACAAAATGAATGTTTATGTGTATAGCTTGGAAAATATTGAGGTTAATGAAGAAATTTCTGGTTATCAGCATTGTCTTCTTTCTTCTCAATGTTTTCTCAAACTTTTTTCCGTTAGTGACATCAAAACCAGGTCCTGTTTGGGAATGGTTTAAGACCTTTATACAATTTTATTTTATGAACAATGCGTGGTTTCCCTGAAAGAGAAAAGATTGACATGACAAGTCTTTATTTTCATCTATCACTCCCTGCATTATGAATATTGTACAACATTCTACTTAGTGAGCCACTGCATCACGAGTTACATTGGAAAGGGGTCATTTTTGGTACATAAAAAGAAATTTATATGGATCTGTACAGATAACTAAAATTTGCTATAATGCCACCGTTTTAATTATTGGGGAACATAGTAGATCTTGATCAATTTGCATTTTTGCACAGGCTGATCTTGATGCATGTTGGAATTTAATGCCTTATGATTGATAAGGTTGATGAGGACAGGATTTGCACATGAAATAGTACAGAAAAGGGTTTTTGAGGCAAAAGGAGAAAATGCCGGTTATTAGCATTATAATTATTCTTCTATAAAGGACACGAAAACAATGTTTTGTTTTGGAAAAGATAAGGACGAACAAAACTTAGAAACTTATTGCAATGAATTGATTGATTGATTTATTGGGGTCTTATTCCGTTTCCAACTGCTATAGTCATATCGCGGCAGCTGGAGCACCTTACCTTGGATTCCTGGTATTTCTCTCACCAAAACCACAACAATATCCAAACCGAACCTCCAGCTGCTCTCTCACATAGATGACTTACACCCATTGGTGAAAGACAAATGACTTTTGTCAAATGTCAGAATGGATACAAGCCGAGCCGAGGTTCGAACAGGATTGAGAGACTACGTTACCGATTGAGCTTTCGGGGCTCGGCATATTGCAATGAAAGTTTTTTTTCTACTTTTCCCTCATCATTTTACCTTATCAAAATTAATAATCTATATCAGTCTTCAACTTGAATTTTATTTTGTTGTCTGCAACCCCATTCATTTGCTATGATATAAATTGTGGAGAAATTGTCACCAAAACTCCTTTTAAATCAATACATCTTGTCCACAAAGATGCATTGTAAAAAGACAATTTTTTAGAGAAAATGTGCACAATGTCCCTAGCAATGGTAAACACTTTCCAAAATAGCACAAAGTTAGACCACCTCAGCAGATGACAAAATACATGTAGATTTATATAAAGGTGTAAAATATACATGTTGCGCAGAAAATACTGAGGTAGAAGGAGAGAATTTATTTTCGTTTGCTTAATTTTTAGCGAGCCGGCACTTTAAGTCCGCGGAGCTTATGTAAGAGCCCTAGTGTCGGTGTCTGCGTCGGCGTCAGCGTCATGTCTTCAAAAACATTAACCTGGCCTTTATCTTGGGAACTATTAGAGATACAACCTTGATATTTCACACATGGATACTTCTCGACAAGGCCTTTCATTTGGGACCTTGACCTTTGACCTAGTGACTTTGACCTTGTATTTTGACCTATTTTTAAAAAAACTTTAACCTGGCCTATATCTCATGCACTATTATAGATAGAGCCTTGAAATTTCACATATGGATACCTCATGACCTTGACCTTGAGATAATGACCTTTGACCTAGTGACCTTGACCTTTCACTCCTTTTTTGCGACAAGCTCTCGTATAGGCGAGCTACGTTGTCTGCAGACAACTCTTGTTTCAAGATTTTTTCCGAAAGGGATCTAAAAGCCATGTTTGTTTGGGAAAGGATTAACAAATGTTAAACTAACAATAATAATCAAATCTTAAAAAATCTTATGGACCATGACCATAGCGTTTGTATAATTCAGGCTGATCTATGTTTCTTGCGAAAATAAAATTCTTTTTCGTTACATTTCATCATGAAAAGGGGTATATTTTCCCTGTTCTCAAAATGTATGCTTTCCAGTTTCGGCATTCTGTCCTGCTAGCATACTTCTCATATTTCACTAGTCTAAACAAATGGTCAGTGAGGTCAGCATGCTGACTGTTAACTGGTATTTTATCACCTATAATGATCTGATTATTGAGATGTGGGACTGATAACGCAGAGCACCGTGAAGGTGCTGTTTTCTACCCTAAGTCTAGGGAGTATCTATGGCAGATTCTACAATATATAAACATTCAATGCGCTGCGTGTTTATATCGGGTAGAATCTACTATAGAATCTCTATCTCGCGCATTAAATGTTTATATATCGTAGAATCTACTATACAGACTCTATCTGAGTGTTCGTTAGCGGATCATTGATGACGAGGGCATGGCTATGTATAGACATCACATACACTAGCCGACAGTCTCGTTTCTGCGAAATATTTCGGCGAAATTTTAGAATACTCTGCTATTTAATTGGTCAAACAGTAGGTCAAACACTAAGTCAGACACAAAAGAATAATTGCGTCACAAGAAGAATCTCAACGTCGAGTGAATGTCAATTTATGCTCGTTAAGGGGATATGTACCTTAAACGAATGAAATAAATTATAGATACCAATTGGGTCTTTTTGTAGGAATATTCCAGGCGATTTTAACGGTGTATTACTGACGATGTCCGAGCATATTCCTTCTTGTCTGAAATACATAAAGCTTTTAGATGAGTTGCAAAGGACAAATTCCATTTACATCCTAAGTGTAGTTTACCACAATTAATTATTTCCGAGTAAACAAAGTGTTCCTAGTAAGCGGCGCAATACAGAATTTTCATTAGAAATTATGCTCTTTCAGATCAAAGTAAAAGTAAAATTCGCGAGAAAAATATCGATGGAAGGTTTCCTTAACTACGTGCATCATTGACCCAGATCGGCCAGTAGTTTAATCATGAGCTTTTTTACTTGAAGAAGAGAAGAAGTAATACATTAATGAGTCAGGATCTGGGAACTGATTTTTAAACACTTTGGACCCCTTGTTTCCAGAACTATTCAATTCTGAGCACAGAAAAATCAAGACCGATACTCCACCATATATTCGATAATGTCTAAAGCTATGAGAGAACAACACTGATCTTGATCAGACTTTGCATGTAGCACATGCTGGTCCTTATCCGTGTCGCTTTTAAATGCCATATTGATAAGGAAATGTGGATAAACAAACAAGGTTAGAATCTACCCTTTACACGTAATCTTGATGAACTCAAACACAACAAGGTTTTGGCGCCCATTACGGGAATATTTTATAAAAGTTTGAGACAGCAGAACATTTTTTCTTCTATACCGTATACAAATCTTGTATGTGTCTACTTTTATTACATTATTGATGATCAATGATTTCTCTTTATTTTGTTGGGATTTCCGAGAATTTTATACGAATTTACAGGCCCATTGTGTTCCCGTAGGAACTGTGTATTATTATAGTCTGCATCATCTTTCAAAGTCATTATCATCATCTTGCCACAGTTGCTGAGATTGAACTCTCTACACCTCTCCAATATTGCTGGTCTGTAAATAGCTACTAAGAGATCTTCCATAGGCATTGACGTACATGTATCTATCGAGAAATGTTAACTTGCGTGACCGATTGTTTGATGATGGATGTCTCCAGAGTACAAAATGATGATACTTATCTTTATAAATGGAAACTCTAGAACTTACCGTTTTGGAAGTAAATGCATTTTGCCAGTTTTTGTAAATGAACTGAATTTTACTTGATAAAATGATTTATTGTTTAACCCTTTCCCAAACAAGACCAGGTTTTGACGTCTAGTAGAATTGGCTTGGGAAACAATTAAGACAAAAGAAGAAACTGCTGATAACCAGCAGTTTCTCCTTTTGTCTCAATATTTTCTGAGCTATATTATACACAAATTCAATCTTTAACAACACCAATATTGTCATCTGCAGCAGCTTTTGAATATGACCAACCCAGAAAATTGTTGTTTGGGAAAGGGTTATTATTCAAAGGTTTTGTTCTATTTTCTCACGAAGAGAGAGGATGCGTTTACCTCCAGTAAGACTGCGTGACGTAAGAACCTTGACGACGTTGGACGTTGTACGCGTAATCCGTGAACGTCTTGGAGCCTCCCCAGCTACACGGGATATAGCGCCCTTGTGTGAACCAATAACCAGTGTACTGGAAAACGAAATCAAAGAGAGCTGCAGAAAAGATAGGAAGCTTTTTAAAAGGCAAAATATGGTTAACTTTTAAGTTTTAATCAAACCATAATAAACAACTCAAACAAGTGACTACAATATAGATTTTGGATTTGAATTAACAAACTTAGAACAGATTAACACCCTCTTATTTGTAGCTCGATAGGAAAGGGTTTTTCTTCCAAAACAAGAATGACTTTGATTAGACTGGTAGAACTAGTTTGAGAATCTACAATGAGACAGCAAAGGATACGGGCCACCAAGCCAACTGACAAACAACGTAATGGGCTTCGAAAACTCCGGACAGCAAAAGTTACGGCAACCAAAGCTACCTGTCATATGGACAGCCAAAGCTACGGACTACCCAAACCATGAATTTTCAGAGCCACGGACTGCCAAAACTAGAGAAAACAAAGCTACGAGTCACCAAATAGACATCCAAAGCTCTAGAAATCTAAAACTACTGGTCACCAAACTACATACTACCACAGCTATGGTACATCAAAGCTAGGGTAGAAATATATTTGCCTTAAAAGTCATAAGTGGTCATGATCAAGAAGATACATTACGCATTTTTCGAGCAAAAAAAAAATGTCACTATTGTCCCTTTCTTATAATAACGCTTTTTGACGACCCACATGATGAAGGTTTCGTTATAGAAAGTGGATTGATAAAGATAAGCAATATCTTCATTTCCCATATTGGCTTTCCACACACAGAAAGACTGACGTATGTAAAAAAATCATGCACTTAAAATTATCTTCTGCAACATCTTTGCATTTGGAACTCAGATGTTGTCGTCTGGTAATGGATCAACCGACCTTGACGAAAATTGTCATTTATCACAGGCGGCATTCGCGTTACATTGTTATGATATGCTTTCCTAACTTATGTAAACAAAAACATTCGATAAATATAGTCTATCGGCTATAACTGTAGACTTGTATACAAACACTAAAAACAAAATACATAGATTTAACATTCATCAAGCCATTGATCGTGATCTATACGAGCGAATTAATGTTCTAACTCGTTTATTCTCGAAAGTGGAAGTGTTTGTGTTGCGTCATTTATCAACAACAAGTAGTATAGTGTTTGTATAAAAGTCTATAGTTATAGCCGATAGACTATACACATTTTTCAATTTCTAAATCAAATACTTTTAAACTCTCAGTATTTCTATACGTACCGTTCGATGCGTCATACTCTCTTGTCTATTTTGATACCAGAATCTTCTCTCAAATCCCTGTCAAAGCTGAGAGAACATTCGTGAAAAGTGCACACATTTTTTAAGAAAATATATCACGGTATTCAAAAATACTTTGCACGAATGTTCCAAGCTTTGACAGAGATTTCAGGGAACATCTTGATATTAAAAAAGACTGGAGAGTAGGACGAGTCGAATGGCACGTATCTCAATATTGAGTGTTAAGTATTTGATATTAGATTTGAGAAAAATGTGTACCTACCGAGTGTTTTTGTTTACAAAAGTTAGGTGAGGAAAGCATATCACATAAAGTCACGTGATTGCCGCCTATGTTTATACTTACTCTGTCAGGATCAAAGTTCTTCTGTGGTACTTGGTAAGCTTGTAGTCTGTCAATATCAACAGCTGAGACTATTACAAGTATGGCCAGTAACGTGGTGACTGTATATGTACAGGCGGACATTCTGATGTTTATATATAACACAGCGATACCTTAAATAGAGAAGTCGTGAAAAGTAAACAGGAGATGACCAATAATTAACCCTTTCTGAAACAATACATTGTTTTGACGTCCCTAATGGAATTGACTTTGGAAAACATTGAGACAAAAGGAGAAAATGCTGATAATCAGCATTTTCTCCTTTTGTCTCAATGTTTTCTGTGCTGTAATATTTCACAAATTTAACCTCCGTGACCATCTGTTTTGTCCTCTGCAGCAGCTTTCAAATTCAACCATCCTAAAATTTTGTCGTTTTGGAATAGGTTAACAAAATATTCTGAAACCTTACTCATGAATAACAAGAGCTGTTTTTAACGCGTCTTGAAATAAATGGAAAAAGATTGAGGCACAAGAAGAGAACGATAATATTTTCCGTGCTTTACTTAACTCACACACTTTCTTTATAGATATCCAATTTTTATTTTATGTTGATTTTATGTTTGTCGTCTATCTAATAATATTGAAAGTTAGTGGAAAACCATTATCTATGCAAAAATTTGGGACATGAAATTATTGATACATCCACCACTGTTTATACAAATGAGATCATTCAACCAAAACTAGCCGAGAAAGATTGATAGACTGCCCTTATAGCCTTTGTTTACACGTATAGTGTATTCTTTAAAATACAAATGTATTTGATAAAGGCTATATTGTCTCCGTACTCATTTTTTGAAATAACAAAACAGAACAGTTGTGCACATTTTTATTAAAAAAAGGGCACCTCACTGCGACCTTATCTAAACAGCTTGGTAGACTTCCAGGCTTTGACAATAAAATGCTTAACTTAAATAGTTTTTGAATCAAAACAGCAGGGTTTTTCAATATACAATTATGTAAAATGATATCTAAATAAATGAAACTAGATCTAAATGATGATGATGGCGATGACGATGATAATGATTAAAATAATAATAATGATGATGATTATGATAAAAATGATGATGATGATGATGATGATCTCTTTTTCCTTCAATGATTTCTATGCTATGACGTGGATATTTCTATTTGAGTTTATCATTGATTTTGTTGTTTGCAATTCGAACTAGCATTTAAGAAAATGATAAAAGTATTATAATATATATATGTCAGAACCAAGTATTGCTTGAGTAAGAGACCTAATGTAAAGAGTAAAGGTGTTTAAAAGAATCTTAAGACGAATGAAAAGCTGTTACTTACCTAAAAATTAAAATGTCAGCTTTTACTTTTTGATTACTTCACTCACACGAATCCTGAATACATATGCAGTGAATGGTCCTCGAAAGGTACGCAAAAAAGTCAAATCATTTTTCAACCAACATAAAAATCATGACAATAGGCAATGGGTTTGGTGTGTGATATTTTTTTTTAGATTTAACGACTAATGATTCTTTATATTGACAAATAGCTATTGTGTCAAAATGTGCAATGAACCCTGTCCCAAATTAAACATGGCCTTGACGTACATAGATATAGTAGAAAAGTTGTGGGACAAATTTAAGAGAAAGATACAAAATTGCTAATTATAATCAAATTTCTCATTTGCCCTTGAACATTCTTATGCTTTACCGTATTCATTTGCTATTTACAACATCATCTATTTCGTCATTTGCGACTCGTTTCAAATTAGGCAAGGCTAAAATTGTACCGTTTAGGAAAGGGTTAAGTAATTAGTCGAACACGTGTCTTTCTCTTTAGTTTAAACAATAACTTTGTTAGACCACGAGAAAAGCTAAAAGCAACGAATTTTGAGCTAAAAACAGACTTGATATATCCTTACGTATTGATATACATTCGTTGTTGTTATAAAATTTCATAACTACAGCTAAATTAGTAGTTACGAGATTCTATAACAACCCATGCGAAATACTATTGTTTGTCCGAAACTACGTAAAGGATAGTTGGATAATATCGTTACCTATTTATATGGGCTCTGCAGAGTAGAAATTATAGTACGTGAATAGGGGACGATTTTGTCCGACTATCCGTGACGTTATTTCTGACAAATAAATAGTATTTCGTGTGTATTGTAATAAAATCTCGTAACTACGGCTTGATCCAAGCCGTAGTTACGAGATTTTATAACAACACCGACAGTCTATCAATACAAAACGGTAAACCATGTCTATTTCCACCACAAAAATCAATGCTATTGGTGTTTACGGAAATTGATGATATCCAGACTTTATGAAATCCTGGTAATAGTTTTGATTTCTGTTGTCGTTAACAGTGAATTTGCGGGCAAATTTACTCGAAATGCTGAATAAGACACTTTTTATTTCACATTGTGGTTGTCCAGAGTGGCTTTTTGAAGTATACATTAAAAAACACACTCGTTTAAAGATAGTTTTTCCTTATTTCTTTGCTTATACTAAACTGTTTTGAAGAGAAAAATTGTCCCGTCATCTTTTGCAAGCTTTATTTGCTGTTATAATATTTTACTCTACACCATACACCATGATTTGCTAGCTCAAACATCCAAAAGTGCATTTTATTTGTCCAGCAAACCAGGAAACGTGCACATGTGACAGAAAAGAGTTTGCGTTTGAATGTTTGTATAAGTAATGGTGTTTAGTTTGCAACATTTGGTCGCAAATAATATTTTTTATCACGGGCCGTTTCAAAGATCTACTACAATAAGATAGTCCGTGACATTTTATACTTCTGCTTCAACCAAATTCAATTAGGTTACTTCTTTTAAAAAATATTTTTGAAAATCTGTATATTATCATTTTTAACAAAGACTTCTCAACTGCAGCTTAAAACAAGCTGCAATTACGAGTTTTTTTTTTGTTGAAAAGCTACGAATTGTTGTTATGCCGCTGTGTTATATATGAACGTTGACCACAATGATGTCGAACACGTTGTTAGACTTATGGGAAATGTGACACATGTCGATATTTCGCGTAAAAATTATAAGGTATTTTTTTAAATATGGGCGTATACCAGTAAACAAGAAAACAATGGTTCGCTTGTACAAGCTTTTCTCAAGTTAGATCTAGTTTTGATGTTCCTTAAAGAGGGTGCTATAGAAAACTTTGACGGATAAAATGAAATTGTTGATAACCAAAAATGTTCCCTTGTTGTCCAGGTTTCATGCGTTTTCTCGCGCTAATGTTTTTTATCTTAACATATTTTGTTGTATTCAACTTAGTTTGACTAGTCTCAAATTGGTCAAGTAGAAAAGGCTTAATTAATGACGAAATGTTGATTGATTACAAACAATGTAAGTCAAGGTTTTCCGCTAATAGCGTTTATTTTGTGTTAGAAATAGACTGGTTTTCCCGTTATAGTTGATAATTCGTCGTTGTTTTGTTATTGTAAAATCCCGTAACTACAGATTCAATTAAGCTGTAGTTGCGACGTTTTAGATTCTGCAATGAATCACTATTGTTTGTCCGAAATTACACTTCAAGTCCAAACCTTATGTTGTCGGTACTCGTTTGAATCGTGTCGACGAGACAACTCATAAAATAGGGTAAAATTGAATTTTAGTGAAATGTTTTATGTTGAGAAGCCACCACACCCTGTTATCTGCAGCTCTGGGTATTTCATCTGGAAGTAAACTACATTAGCATTTTATACCACAGAGGTAAATGTTTGGAGTTGTTTCTTCAGGGTATACACTAAACACAATACCCCAAAATATTTGAAAAAAGTTAACCTCGCCCCCCCCCTCCCCCCCCCCCCCCCCCAAAGTGTTTATGGTGCAATATTTCGAAAATAATTCCATGCCTGAAATATGGGCTTAAAACAACAGAAATTGTATGAAGCGATAGTGCAGAGCAAATTAATATGTGGCTCTTACAAAAGACTTTCACCAATCTTTTTAAGTTGAAGGGATGCGCCCCGAATAATCACGAATACACACAAAAATCAAAGTACTGAAAGTACTGTTAGAGAGCGTATTTGACACAACATAAAATTTCAAACTGTGACAATATTGCATGCTTACATAATTGGGAGCATTCTGTGTAATTGTCATGCAAAACCATCCTCGAATATAAGTGGAGTTGTGTTAGGCCCGTAGGCAGCAATTTCATATTGGTGAAGCCCATGTGTCTGAATTATTGACGAGAAGGGGGGCTAAATTGGATTTTCCCTAAATTTTCAATGTAATATAAGGAGAGTTCAGCACTTTTGGCTATGCATTCAACCATAAATGGAGGAATGTATTAACTATTGACAACGTAATTGAAGCCCCTTTTTCTGTGATGCAGCATAGTGTCACCATACCACAAAAAATTTCCGAACAACAATTTTTGAAGTGGTCCACTTCAAAAGCTGATGCAAATGACAAAATATTATTAAAGGTTAGAATTTTGCATTATATTGTTCAGAAAATATTGAGGCAAAAGGAGAAATTGCCTCAATGTTTTCAAAAACTTTCTCTTGGAGACACGTTTGATTGGGAAAGGTAAATATTCAAATCAACTTATTCATAAAAATGTATGAGAAGTTGAGTTGATATAGAAATTTGCTCTAATGACCCTTTTATCCATGGCATAACCTACTATGGCTTTGCTACACATTACCCAGATAGACACTCACTATGCACTAGAATCTGTCTGTGGAATGTGATTCTATTTTTAGACTGTTTGCATCGTCCAAAATTTAGGTCACATGACTTGACTGAATGACCTGCATGACCCAATTGTAAATGACAAATTACTACACTGATCTTTTTTCTATTTAATTAAGACTTGTTTACTTGAATTTTTTGCATAGATCGAACATTACAAGTCATATATTTCATATAATGACACGTATGATTGTAGACTATTCCAATTGTTATTTAGATCTTTTTCGTCTTCATTGGAAGGAACTATTTTCGTTGTGCGGTTTGCAAAATATTGGCTTGTAGCTTGTGGCCCTAATAGAGAGACTACGCTCTCTGAAAACCGTGACTTTAAATTCGTCACTTTGCAAGCTTTCCTTTTGTGCTACTTTAGGCGGATTCCATGAAAAGGCAACTAAAACGTGTCACATAAACTGTTCCTTTAAAGGGTTGTCAAAACTAGGACTTGTATAGTTCATTTCCCCAAATATGTCGCATATATGCTAAGGAAATTCGATTAAGATATAAACAATTTTCTTTCTAGTGTATGGTTTTTGTAATCACGGTTATGAATAAGCATGGACAAGGAACGATCCACTATGACATCCTATAGAATAATAAACCCATACATGTAACCCTCGCTAAGCAACCGTTGTTCAGATGTTGTTTCGTAAATTTTGCATTTATTTTTATCTGAAAAAAGCGTATTTTCTTATGAAAGGGGGAATGCTCCAGTTTTTCGGAACACTCGGTCTTTACTGTAGTAAATTAAATGTTTCGTACCAATATGTTTCGCTACCATATTTTCAATAAAATAACACATCATTACAATTTACCATTTTCGGAAGTTAAGGTGTATTTATTATGCGAAACTGATTTCCTAAAGATGGAAATCGATAAGTCGTAAGTGTGTATGTAGTTACCACTGTTTTGCGTCATTTTATTCATGCGTATCTGATAAAAATTGCTGTAATTCACTAATAAGTGCGCTGACCTATACATTTTCTTTTCGAATTATTACCAGGACATGTTGCTTATTGCAATGAGGGAGTTTTATCAAATTCTATTATGTAGAACTTGAAATATTTCCAAAAATATGCAAATTTTGACATAAAACACTCCAGCTTCGTTGATCTAACCGAACACGTGAGCATGCTGTTTTATACATTTACGCATTTATAATAGCACATATTTTGGGCTTTCTTTTCTCATCTAATGTAAAACATTACTTTAAATCCGTTTTCGGGACTAAACGATGAATATACAGCATTTTATTAGCATTTTAGCGACCTTGGACAGGTGCAAGAAATTGTGCATTTTTTCGACGTAGGGGTATGTGCTACGAATGCCTATAAAATTCAAACAAGATCGCTGACCATCCAGTTTTATTTTATTTTTCAATTGGTAATATCATGTAATTTCAACATACAAAATATAAATAAATTCTATTATTGGGGTAAAAATAAGGAAACTGGAGCATTCCTCCTTAAAGTCAAAGTATTACACTGTTTACGAGAAATATATATTTTGTGTTAATATTGAATAAATTGATGTATTAAGCAGTCCAGATGTATAATTATGGAATTAGTCAGTTTTGTCTCAATTTTCAAGCGTGTTATCGCTTATCAACAACAACTTAAGAAACGGATAGCATTTATACGCATTAGAATAACCTATCTTGGTATCAAGATATACTTTAAACAATGAAATGGGAATGTGATGTTTCTTTTATTAAATAGACCAGCCACGTTATTAAATTATTTAACCTCCGACAAAGTAGCATGAGCCCCTGTAATTAACGTCCGAGGTAAAAGAGATTTAGGTAAAGAAGGAAACAAAAGGAGAAAAAACTGGTAACCATGCTATATTTACCACAACTACTGTCTTATCAGCATCTATTTCGCCGCCAGAAGAAGAATTTAGATTGGAACTGTCTATACCCTGTGCCATTTTTGGAAAGGTTTAACGCCCTTAAGATAGAATGCTCCTAATGAAATTCGCGCGAAGTCGGAATGATTCGGGCGAAGTCGGAAACATTCGGCGGTGGAACTTTCCAGTGCCGATTGTTTACGACCGCGCCCGAATAGGTTCGGATACATAACGACACCTGTCGGAAAAAACCGATGTTTTATGGATGTAAAAATGGCCACATTATGGATATTTTACCTTAAAAGATATGGATGGGAAAAGATTGAGGCAAGAGAAGATTATGGTGACAACAAGCATTGTCATATCTCTACGATAACTATCTACATGTATTTATCGGCAGCAGCATCTTTTATATTATTACAGTCTAAAATTTGGCAGTATGGGAAAGAGTCAATAAAATGGTGGAACTCGTATGATTAAAATAAGGCTTGACAAGCATTTAATTAACCTTTACCAACTAAGGCCAGTTTTCAGTCCCCTATAGAAACGTTATTTTGAAAACACAGAGGCAAAAGAAATTAAAAAAGTAGAATCACAATATTTTCTGGACTATAATACACACACATGTTTTACACATTCTTTTTCATTAATGTCCATTGTGTCGCTTGCAATAGACTCGAATTTGGATTTTTTTTATTTATCTTATTACCACACAATGACTCTTTTTGACTCCCTACAAGATACTGACTTTGAAAAAACATTGTGGAAAATGAAGAAATTGCTTGTAACAAGCAATTTCTTCATTTCCCACAATTTTTTCTACCCAGAAAGACCAAAGAATGTGAAATTTAATTCAATTCATATTGTCGTCTGCAGCATCTTTGGTATTGGACAAGTTTAAAATTTTGTCGTTTGGTAATAGGTTAACCTTAATATTTAACCGCTAAGGGAAGGGATGATAATTATTGTCATACGACGCAACAAAACTAATGATCTTCTCTACGTGATACTAGGTAGTGACCATGTCTAAACTTCCCACCTTTTTTCTAAATCGAGACTGGTCAACGGTCTTCAATAATAGATATATAACACGACGTATGAAAAGGGGTCGTTTGGGGAGTGCGAAAAGTATCTATTCTAGTCAACCTGCATGTCAGAGGTGCGTTCTTTAGAGCGAGATTTCTTGAGATATCTTGAGATTTCTTAAGATATTTTAGAATAAAGCGTTCTTTATAGCAATTTTTAAGACGCTAAATGGGAGGCGCCATTACTCTATACTTCATGCGGAATCCCTCGGTCAACTCTGTACAAACAATTTAAAAGAGATTTGACCGAGTTGTTCCGAACACTCCATAATTTATAAACTGCGGTGTTCCGAATGCTCCATACTTTATCCAAATGACGTCATGATGACGTCCTTGTATGAATATGGAGCATTCGAAACAGCTCGGTCAAAGTATCGGTCTTAAAAAACGCTTTATCCAAAACACCTTAAGAAATCTTAAAAAATCTCGCTCTAAAGAATGCGCCTCTGCTCTCTCTGGGTCTAGAATGTTTTTCCTTCCACCTTACTACCTGTATATTATCATTTTAATCTGCGATATCTGTTTGACGTTTGTTCATGATTTTGATCTGGTTTTCATATATTCATTTATTCATCATTTTTCCTAAAACATAGTATACGTATACCTTGGACTAAGCTTGAAATCGTTTTTCTCCACCAACGCTAAACATTTATATTTTCTTTTTGTCTTTTTTATTTCGCCCAAAACTAATACAAGTTTTCCCATAACGACCAAAGAAGTACGTTTTATAATGGAATAACACAAAAATTGTATATACTATGAATCTTTGTACACTATGGGCATTATAGTCTAAATTCGAAAAACTTTTTTAAGCCTCAATGTCAATTTAATCAATAGCGAGGTTTATGTTGCATGTGATGAGAAATAAGTCGGTCAGTTCTGTTTTTAATCCATATTTTAAATGGCTTTTGTAGTTGAAGGTCTTATTGTAATTGTTTATTTGACTTTTTGCTTCGAGGAAAAATTGGGAAAGGATCAGTCCTTTTTTTCTAGGGAGCGTCGGATAAACGGAACCACACATTTTCTTATATAACGTACCCAACCTACCATGCACATCTTTGCAAGCAAAGATTTCCACCTCCACTTTGTTCCTTCGAAAGGAATAAAGTTGAGGTACTCGTAGAACCCTCGGCTTGCGAATTTGAGCCATATTGGTCTATATTGGTTTTACGGACTTTCCGAAAGGTCCTTTTTCGCATGACGAGGATGTGTCGTCACATGAAATCCTCTGTGTTTGTAAGCTTATTAGTATATGAGGAAATACCAGCATCGTGAAAGGTATCATTATATTTGTAATTCTGTCTTTCTTTTATTTGTGAAATATTTATGATATATGTGTAAATTGTACATACATGTACATGTAAAGTCCTGGTCACATACACCATTCCGTGTCTACATCGAGGGCCGGAGCAAGTCTAAAACAGGGGACCCGTGCAGTATAATTTTGGACGTGTTGTGGACGCGTATATAGACACGGAATCAAATATGGCAAGGCCTTTAAGTCGTTTGTGATGTATTTTTTGTATGTTTTCTCTGTTTTTTAAAGCAGATTTTTCAATGGGTTTTGGTATATGAGTAAATTGTAAATCATTATGTCAAATAAAATGTTTTGCATTGTATTATCATATTATTGCATAATTTACTTTTTATTACAATTGGTAGCCTTAGTTACTTTTCCAAATATTAGAATCGGCTTTATTTTTTCACGCTATTGTCTTTCTTTTTTAAAATTTTGTTCGTTTTTGTAATGTGCGTAAATTGTGCATTATACAACACAATGTTTGTAGTGGCATTTTTTATTGTTACACATGCTTGCATTATGACACTTTTTGATGCTCTCAAGAATAAGGCGTTGAAAACATGGTGGAAAATGAAGATATTTCTTTTGACAAGGATTTCTGCACTTTTCGGAAAATATTGGGTACGTAGAAAAACGTAGGAATATGAAATTTCACTCAATTAACCTTTTCACAAACAAGACCTGGTTTTGACGTCCTTATTAGAAAAGGCTTGGGAAAACATTGAAACAAAAGAAGAAACTACTGATAACCAGCAGTTTCTCCTTTTGTCTCAATGTTTTCTATGTCATATTTTACACGAATCCTATCTTTGATAACATCCACTTTGTCATTTGTGGCAGTTTTTGAAGTGGATCACCCTGAATTTTGTCGTTTTGGAAATGGTTAAAATGGTTATATATCAAGTACATCTTTGAATTTTGACAATTCTAAAATCGTGCCCTGTGGTACAGAAAGGGAGTCAACCATATGCAGTCGATACTCGTTATCTCGACATAGGATAAGTCGAAATTCCGCTTAAGTCGAAGTGAAAGTCGTGTCCCATCCTCAACATATGGATATCAAAATTAAATTCGAAACAAATACAGCCATTGAAATTTAGTAGCAAAGAATAGAAATTGCTCGTTTCCAGCAATTTCTTTCCTTTTCCAACTATATTTTTCAATCATGGACACATATAATGCCTAAAAAAAATGGTTATATAACGTTTTCGTCGAAAATAATCAAAATCGGATTAGTCGAACTCCGGATATGTCGAGGTATTTTGACGGCCCCTCTGACTTCGACATAACGAGTGTCGACTGTAGGTGGGAATTATCTTAAAGTATTGTTGTTGTTGTCGTTGTTGTTGTAGTCAAATAAAAACTAAATTGTATACATGCACTACATTTCTTTAAAAGAATATATCGATATGATTTTTGTTGTAAGTGATTCAATTACTAGTATGGCAATATATATATATTTATTCAAAATCAAATTCAATCCCTGAACCATACATTGATTGATAGGAGAAAAAATATACTGAAAGGCAAAAGTAACTTTACTCCTGACTTTCATTGAATTTATCAAACCTTTATCACAGCTTGAAAAATTAATTGTGTAATACATATACTTATGTCATTTTGCAAGAGAAATTTGGCGAAGAGAATGTTCTTGCCGCTGATTTTACCACGGCATTCATAAAGGGGTGAAATTGAAAAATCCAGGTGCAGTTGTATTGCCCTTATTCGAATAAAAAAGGTCAGACTGTCCGCAAAACTTTATCTTATGTCAGTACATTTGTATCATTGACTGAAAGAAAGGGTTCATATATGAAAAGGATCAACAGTTTGATCATGAGCTATTGAATTCTGAAATCCTGCCGAACCATACCCTCTTTTCCATGCATGTTCTTTTTTCAAAATGTCTCAGCAGGAAAGAAGGGGAAACTTCAGTCTGTCTGTGTCCGAACTGTGACAAAAGGTTAACCCTTTCCCAAACTAGACCTGGTTTTAACGTCCCTTGTAGAAAAGGTTTGGGAAAACATCGAAACAAAAAAGAAACTGCTTATAGCGAGCAGTTTCTTCTTTTGTCTCAATATTTTCTGCCATATTTTACACAAATCTTATCTTCGATTACACCCATTTTGTCTTTTGTGTCAGTTTTTAAGTGGATCACACAAAAATTTTGTCGTTTGGGAAAGGGTTAAATATGGGCGTTTTGACGATGAGGTCAAGTAAGTGTATCGCTCAGGGGGTCAGACTACAGGACATCTGGCCACGGTGGACAATCACGTGATACAACATTTTCAGAAAATCTTCAATAATTATTTAAATACTGGACCGATTTGAATTCGATTTGAAGCAGAGAATGTGGACAGACGTCACGCATTAGATGGACGTGTTTTTTTTTTTGAAAAATTATCTGATAAAAAAGTTATTGAAGATAACCCAAAATCTGGTTAATCTTCAATAACTTTTTTATCAATTATTTTTCAAATATCCAACACGTCCAGCTTATTCCTGACATTTTCCCACCTTCTCTGCTTAAAACCGAATTCAAATTTGTCAAGTATTAAAAAAAGATATTGAAGATTATCGGAAATTCTGAGTCACGTGATTATACACCGTGCTAGCACTAAAATCAAAGTTTCCGATTCGACATTGAACAGTTCTACGACTCAGCTAACGATCTCGCGTACCTTTCCCTGCAGTTTCCTGTTACAGCGTTGCGTCACGCCACGTTAGTGGTACTCTCTTAACCCTTTCCCAAACGACAAAGTTTTAGGGTGATCCACTTCAAAAACTGCTACAAATGACAAAATGGGTGTTATTTAAGGTAAGATTTGTGTAAAATATGGCACGGAAAATTTTGAGACAAAAGGAGAAACTGCTGGTTATCAGCAGTTTCTTCTTTTGTTTCAATGTTTTCCAAAGCCATTTCTTTAAGGGACGTCAAAACAAGGTCGTGTTTGGGAAAGGGTTAAGAACAGAGCACATTATCTCTACCTTACATTTCGATAGAATGAGCTCTGTTCTCGCGGGGTCATTTCACGTCTAATCTCGGGGCCTTGGCGGGATTTCAGTATCCAATCGTAGGCTTTACACAACAAAACAATTTAAAAAGCTGATACAAACTTTCATTGGCTGACGCTTCAAATTACCGGATTCAGCCAAAAATAGAAGCGACGTAATGTATACGTAATCAAACAATATCAAACTGAATGATTTTGATTCGATAATTCAAATGTTACCGGCTTCAGCCAAAAATAGAAGCGACGTAATGTATACGTAATTATCATGCAAGATAAAACTGAATGATTTTGATTCGATAATTCAAATGATGTGCTATAATTAGATTATGACGACCAAATAGGCTGTTGGCGTACCGAAAACTGCAGAGGTCATATTTGATGGTTTAATCAATATAGGCCTCGGCTTTGGAGAGTACGTTAGCGGTAAACACGAACTCATCGGTCTTGTTTTTGGATCGAAACCTTTGTACTCTCGTTTTTAGACTGAACTGTGTTACAGAAATTAACGATTGATTGACCGGTGCCGTTTATTAGAAACATTAATTTTATCCTATCGATCTCATTATGCCGAGTGTCAGGTTTTTGTCGCCCTCGGATTGCTTACCCTTTCCCGGTATCTCGAATTTAACTCTTATTCTTGTGTGCTGACCATCAAAGACTAAACATGCAGAAAATGATGCCACTGTTTGAAACACAATTGCGCGGATATGGTATTTTAGTAATTTTAACGATATGCGCGTACATATCGGTGTTTAGTCTATGAAACGGATATATTCTATATTCATTAAATATGTGTGCAAACATGTAGTCGTGAAAATATCATACATGCGCTTTGAAATTAAGAAAGTAACTTTTGCCGTTGGGTATAATCATTATGGATATTTTAACATAGGTGAAAATCTCAACCACATAATCTGAAGATAAAAATAGTTGAAAATTGTTTATTAATCATAGGAATAGTATAAGTTAAAAGAATATTCCGTTATAGTTGACGATTTTCCTATAATTACTATTATTTGTCGCTAGGTTACAGATAATTACTGAGGAAATTCCGGTTCCTCACCATGGACACTCCTGGTGATAACCCTTCATCCGACGGACAAACAGACATACTCGAGCTCGAAACCCTGGAGAAACAGCGAGCCCAACGTGACAGGGAGCCACTGTCGTATTGTAAAATCATCGCCGAGCATCCAGTAACGACATTTTGTAAGTATTACTAGGGTTATCACCAACATTTAAGCTAGGATCTGGAAAAATGCGTAATTTTTTTAGCGCAAGATTATGCTTCAAGAAGAAAATAATTACAAATATTGTTTTACTCTATATTCATATGTAAGGGAGATAATTTTGAACGTTTTTGTCAAATATTACCGTAAGTATGCATATATTCAAAATTCTAAACCGTTCACAATGCTTAAGTCTATGTTTGGAATGGAAATGTAACACAGTTTAGGAATTACTGGCACTTTTCAAATTTCGCCTCTGGCTCTTTAGTGCTAATGATGGGTTGTATACGTAAAAGGTAAACTTTGAATGAGACTTGTCAATACCACCCTCAGAATCTTGAGAAATACTCACATTTAATAATTGTTTGGTCATTGCAATGCTTAATTGATTCGGAATTATAAACTTAGCAGACTTCTTTGTGAAGACATAATTTTTCACTCATCCAGACAAATAAAGAATTCAGCGTTAGACTGCGCCTCAGAATTCGGCCCCTCCCTCTCGAATAAAGATGATAACTATTGAAGGCACAGATTAATTATTATTTGAACCTTTCACCATAACATGAGGTGAAGATTTTAGAATATTCATGAGTAAAAACGTGGCCAAATTGACGGATGTTGCAGACGACAAATTACGTGGGGTTAAGGGGGAATGCTCCAGTTTCCTAAATTTTTTCCCAATAATAGAATTTATTTATATTTTGTATGTTGAAATTACATGTTACTAGAGTGGCGACACCTAAAGGATGTCACAGGAAAGAATGAGTGAAAACGAAAGTTTATTTTTTGGTTCAGTGCAGTAGGAAAACGATAGAAATTGGTCGACACAAGCCATTTCTATCCTTTTCCTGCTATATCTCAATGGCTTTATCTATTTCAAAATAATCTTATTTCGAAATTTTTGATATCAGGATGGGACTAGATTTTCCACCTCGACTTCAGCAGAAATTCGACTCGTCCGATGTCAACATAACGAATGTCAACTGTACTTCCGATGATTTTCCAAACTTTCTTCCATTTAGACAAAAACATAGTTTTTATTTGATTTTTGTGGGGAAACCCTTTCGATTTACAAGACCTGGTTTTGATATATACCTGTTAGAAAAAGGAAACATCAAAGAAAAAAGAGTGCTGATAACCAGCATTGTTCCTTTTTCCTCAATATCAAAATGGTTTTGTCATCTAGAAAGGGTTAAGAATTTTTGGTCTTGACATCTATGTGCAAAACATGTTTAGTAATTATTGAGAGACATGGGGACCAGAATGGCCATATATCGCTCACCTGACTTTTTTTTTAGTGAGGCGGGACTTAATGTCACAGCCCTAGTGCCGGCGTCGCGTCCCGTCCAATCGCGTCTTCACTTGAAAAACTTTAACCTGGTCTATATCTCAGGCACTATTAGAGATAAAGCCTTGATATTTCATACATAGATAGATCTCGACAAGACGTTCAATTAGAGGCAATGACCTTTGACCTAGTGACATTGACCTTGGAGTTTTACCTACTTTTGAAAAACTTTAATCTGGTCTATATCTCAGACACTATTAGAGATACAGCCTTGATATTTCACACATAGATACATCTCAACAAGACCTTTCATTTGGGACCATTACCCTTGACCTTGTGACATTGACCTTGGAGTTTGACCTACTTTTAAAAAATTTGCTGTTTTTGTGACAAACTCCCATATAGGCGAGCTACATTGTCTGTGGGTAACTCTTGTTAACATAAAGTCATTTCTGCCAAGTTTGTTACAAAATGGCCCAATGATTTAGGAGAAGAATATCTTTGAAGAAGTTGGATAAGCCCTGCCCTGCCACACCCTCATTTTTTTTAAAAATAAAATCTACAAACCTGTAACCAAATGTTGAAAATAATGACCCAAGGAACATTCCCGACAAATTTGGTTCAAATTGACCCAATGCTTGATTAACAAATAATCTTATAATTTCTCCAAGTCTGATAAGCACCGCCTTACCAACCTGCAACGCCTTTATTTTTTGATGAATCAAAAGTTCATGAAGGGGTCATGCAAGAAACATTTCTGCCAAGACTGAAGTTTGGTTCAAATTGGCCCTATGGTTTTTTGCCACGCCCACATTTATTGATGAATCTAAAGATTTATGACAGAATGTTGAAAAGGGTCGCTCAAAGAACCTTCCTGCAATGTTTGTTTCAAATTTGCCCGATGGTTGATTTTTAAAGAATTTTTCATGATTTGTCCAAATCTGGTAAGCCCCACCCAGCAACACCCTCTTTTTGATTAATCATAATTTGACAAATAAGTTTTGAAAAAAGGTCACCCGAGGAACATTCCTGGCTAGTTTGGTCAAAATTGGCCCGACTGCTTAGGAGAAGATTTTTAAAGGAATTGACAAACGGACATACAGACAGGTGGACGGACGACCGACGGACAAAAAACGACCAAAATATCTCACTTTGAGCACTTCATGCTCAGGTGTGCTTATAAAACTACAAAATTATTAAACAGTTAATTTGTGCAGTTTTTATCGTAATGAAAATCAAGAGCAAACCTCTCCTTGTTTTCATTTCTTTTAATAGTATTTGGAAGATAATCCAGTCTCTCCCTCTGCTTTTAAAGGGCTTGGGACCTTCTAGTCTAAAGCACATTTTACTTGATAGAAATATTCATAATTTCTACAGTAAGTGTCTAGTTGCACCAAACAATGAGAATTCATATTTTATGCAGAGATGTGAATATAGACTAGGCAGCATTAGGAGATGGACCTTTCTTGACAGTCATTGAGTCCTCTAAGTGATCAGAAGGTAATTGTTCTCATTGATATGATAATTGTCTAATCCAAATTCAAAGTGTTTGTACTTGCAGACTACAAAATGATAAGGCAAAAACATTTGAGAATGGGTTCATATTATTAGGTAAAAAAATGCACGGAAAAGCAGTAAATTCCAATCATGTGTATTTCTCTTCCTAAAAAGCTTCCATCAAATCAGCCATGAGAATAGTTATTTTTTAATCACCAGATCCAACGACATTGATGGAAAAAGTGAAATTGTTGTTCATAAGCAGTTTCTTCTATTTCTCAACATCTTCCTGTGTTAGGAATGTCAAATAAGACAAAGAAAACATAGCATTTTCATCATAATGAACCTACAACATTGAGGGAACAAGATAAATTTCTGGTTATCTGCACAAATTTCTTATACCTCAATGCTTTAACATTTGTCTGTGTAAACTATATCAAAAATACCCATTTTCATCAGAACAGAACAGAAATTTTATTACTAGACAAGTACAAAAAGTACATAGCCATACAGATATGCATATAACAAAAAGCAATTTGGTCACTAGAGAGTGATATACAATAACAATTTTGAACATACATGAAAAAAGACATTGATGAAAAAAGACATTGATTTGAACAAATAAAATATCAAACCTTTCCCAAACTTCAAATATTTTAGACTTTGAAAATATAGTAGGAAATTTGGATGACAAAATGATCCATGTCAAAAGCAGAGAATGAGTTTGTCTAGACATTGAAAATAATGAGGGGAAAGTAGAAAACTGCTGATTATCAACAGTTTGTTCTTTTCTCTCAATATTTGTACCCGAATTATTAATACTATGGAAGTTAGAACCAGGTCTCGTTTAAGAAAGGGTTGACAAACAGACATAGTAACATTGCTACTATACATAAATGGATGTTTTGATGTTAAGTAAAATTACATATTCTGAGAATAAGTGTGGTCAAAAGATTCTCTAATTTGGAGAGCATTTTGTATATAGTTGGTTAATTGTTTTAACGTGTATTCGTCATTTTTGGAAAAAAGGGAAACAAATTTATAAACTGATGGTCTATCGTGGTAAAAAGAGTCGATGTATTTTCGTCTTAGGGATCTGTATGCTGGGCAGATGCATATGAAATGGAAAACATCTTCAATTTCATTTAGGTTACAATATTGACAATATCTCTCGTTTCTTGGAATGTTATTATTGCTATATCGACCTGTGTGAATTCTAAGAGAGTGTGCACCTATGCGCATTCTTGTTAATTGAAATCTACTATTCGATGGTAAAAAATCTAGATAGGTTTCGTACGTAAATGTTGATTTAAAATGTTTTAATTCTGCTAAAACCGGACTATTGTTCATAGTCCCGTGCCATTCTTGAATGAAACAGTCAATAACTTTTTGCTTGAATATATAAGGAAATGTTTTAAAAGATATACTTTCCGGATGTTCAAACGCGTATGAAAAGCCGTAATCATCTAATAAACCTTTAACCTTTGAGGACCAGTTTGAATATCCAAGGCTGCAGTCATTCAGACATAATTCATATACTTTTCTTAGGATTATATTATCGGTTTGTTGTAATTTACACCAGTATTTGATTATTTTGAAATAGCGCATGACGTATAGAGGGTGACGTCCAAGTTCGCCATATACGGCCATAGTGCAAGAGCTGTTTCGAACCTTTAATATCCTTTTGCAAAATTGTACATGCAATCTCTCAATAGACTTTGACTTTATAAATCCCCAAAGTTCCGAGGAGTATCCGAGGATCGAACCTACAAAAGAATCAAAGAGTTGGCATAGAATTTTCGGTTTTATTGGAAATCTTTTACAATTTTTCAATAGTGCATTTAATGATTTAAGACCTTTACCAGTCAAATATTCTGTATTTTTTGCAAATGATCCATTGGATGATATAACTGTACCTAAGTAATTGAATTGATCGACAATATCTAAAGTTTCGCCATTGTATGTAAAACGTTCATTTTCGTGTATACGGCCCCTTTTCCTGACTACCATTACCTTTGTTTTTGATGCGTTTACTTCAAGACTCCATGTATTACAGTAATTAAGTAAAGAGTCTAAGCTATGTTGCAAATCATTTGGATTTTCTGCTAACAGAGCCATATCGTCTGCAAACAGAATCAAAAGTACAAGAATATCGTCGATGGAGATTCCTGATGGGTTATTTGAAATTAACGATAACTCTATGTCTTCAAGAAATAATGAGACCAAAATTGGTGACATTACCTCCCCTTGACGAAGCCCGAGGGCGAGTTCGATTAAATCTGAGAGTTTACCTTTATGTTTTACTCTGGATTTAACATTTTCGTACATTGACTTTATAATACGCAATGTTTTACCCCGAAATCCTTGTTTGAATAATTTGTATAATAAAGCATTGCGATTTATGCTATCGAAACATTTTTTCAGGTCAATAAAGGCGATGTATAGTCTCTTTTTGTGATTAAGAAAATGGTCGATAAGTGATTGAAGAATAAATGAGGCGTCTATTGTTGAGCAACCTTTTTTGAAACCAAACTGAGCGTCCGATATGCTATTGTGTTTATTACAGTAAGTCATTAATCTTTCGTTTAAGACGAGAGTAAATAATTTTGAAAAGCAGCTAAGAAGCGTAATTCCCCTATAGTTACCAACATCATGAGATCATACTACAATGATAGAAAATGATTATCATTCACATTTCTTCTCTTTCCTCAACATTTTAACAACTCCCTAAGTTACATGTAAGCATGTAAAAGGAAACAGAAAATGTTCCATTGTCATCATCTGATGCTACATTGATGAGGGAAGGAGAGAAAAGGCTTGGGAAAACATTGAGACAAAAGAAGAAACTGCTGATAACAAACAGTTTCTCATTTTGTCTCAATATTTTCTGTGTTGTTTTATACATAATTTTTTATCTTTCGCAACATCTCTTTTGACATCAACAACAGCTTTCAAATTGGATCACCTTAAAATTTTGCCATTTGGGAAAGAGTTACTATCTTTCTTTGATAGGCATGTAAAATGAGACCAAGAAAATATTTCCTTTTCATCAACTCATCCTACAACATTAAGGGGAAAAGAGAAATCACTGATTATCCTCATAAATTTCTTTCCACCCAAATGCATTTTAATCTCTCTGCATGAGGTTTTTCAAAATTAATCAGACCAAGAAATAATTCCCCTTTCATCACCTCAATCCCCCAACATTAAGGAAACAAATAAATTACTGGTTATCCAAATAAACTTATCCCCCCAGTCTTTCAACAGCTCTCTGTGTAAGGCATGTCAATTCAGATCAAAGGAATATTCCATTTTCATTACTTCAACCTACAGTAATGATAGAAAGAGGAATTAAATATTGTCATTTTCTTATTTTCTCTCAATGGAATAAAATCTTCCTGTATTAGACAGCTGTGTGTGTTAAGCAAATAGAATAAACCCATGAATTTTTGTGACAAACATTTAATTGGGGAGCAAAAACCGTCTATGGCGGCTTTTGTTTATCAACTGGTCCTGTTACACTGACCGAAAAAAGAGATATTGATAAGTAATTGAACTTTCTTCTTTTCCCTCATGGTTTCATCAGCTTAAGCACTGTGTTTGGCAAATCAAATAAAACCAAGAAAACATTCCCTTTATAATCAACTGGTCCTGTTGCACTGAAGGAGAAGGAGAAAAACAGATTATGAGTGACATTTTCTTCTTTTTTCTCTGCGTTTCACAACATCCTGTGTTGGGCAAATCAAATCAGACAAAGAAAACATTCCATTTTTTATCAACTGGTCTTATTACACTAAAGGAAAAACAGAAACAAAAATTTCTTCTTTTCCCTCAATGTTTCATCATCCACATGTGTTCAAGGGCAATTAAAATTAGACCAAAAAATCCTTTTTTAATCAACTGATCCTATAACACTGAAGGAAAAAGAGAAAATGATTATTGGTGGCATTTTCTTCTTTTCACCTATTGTTTCATCAACTTCCTGTGATGGGAAAATCAAGTAACTTATAAGACCAAGAAAACATTCCATTTTTAATAAACCAGTCCTATAACACTAAAAGAAAAGAAAAAAATGAGTATTAGTAACATTCCCCTCTGTCCCCCAAATATTTCATCATATTCCTATGTGGGGCAAATCAAATCAGACCAAGAGGACATTCTTTTAAAAACAAATGGTCCTGTAACACTGAAAGAAAATAAGTGGCATTTCTTCTTTTCCTTCAATGTTTTGTCAGCTTTCTATTTTGGACATGTATCAAATTAAAGACCAAGAAAATACTCCATTTTTATCAATTATTCCTACATCACTGAATAAAATAAATATATTTATAATATATGTCATTTTTCTTTATTCCATAAATATTCCTGAATTAGACATGACAAATCAGACAAGAAAATATTCCCCTTCAATCATCTCATCCAAAAACATTAAGGAAACAAGAGATATTGCTTATCATCCGCACAAACTTCTTTGCCCCAATGTTTTACAGTTTGCTTAGCAAGGTATAACAAATAAAACAATTTTTTTTATATTTTCACCTATTACATTGAGAGAAAAAGAGAAATTGTTGGTTGTCTGCAAATACTCCTTTTTCCTCAATGCTTTAGCAACTTTCCTTGTAAGGCATATCACAGACAAAAATATTCTATTTTCATCACCTGATCCTATAACATTGATAGAAAAGGATAAAATGTTATTTGGCTACAAATGACAAAATGTATGCTGATAAAATATGAATTGCTGCATGAGAAAGCATAGGAAATAATATTGAGAAGAAAACGCTGATAACCAGATTTGTCTCCTTTTGTCTTAAAGATTTCCCAAGCCTATCCTCTTAGAGATGTCAAAACCAGGGAGGCTGGTCTTGTTTGGGAGAGGGTTAGCAAATAAACTAAAATAACATTTTCCTCAGCACTGTTTAACCCATTACCAAACAACAAAATTTTAGCCTAGTTTTAAAACTCATAGGTGTTGCAGACGACAATTTTCACTGAACAAAATTTAATTTTTTTGGTCTTTCTTTGTAGAAAACATTGTGGGAAATGAAGAAATTGAATGTCACAAGCAATTACTTCATTTTCCACAATGTTTTCCAAAGCCTTTATTTTGTGGGGCATCCACAAGCGTCAATATGTGGGAAAGGGTTAAAAGATCTATTACATTCAGAGAACATGCTTGGCCTTGTTTTATCTTCTCTACTTTGAACCATTTTTAAATCATTATTTAACAGAATTATTTAAGATTTTCTGCATTTATTGTTGTTTTTGTGACTCCTCTCTGTGGTGCTAAGCAAACCATAAACTGGCGGAAAAAGAAATGAATGATTATTTGCATAATCATTCTTTTTCCTCAACATTTGAACAACTTCCTGTGTTAGGCATGTCTTCCATCAGTGTTTACCAGAGGTCATAGATCTACGCTTTCATCACATTATCCTTAAATATTGATAGATAACCAAAATTATGAAACTGATGATAATTATTTTTTACTCTTTTTCTTCAAAGTTTATCCCTCTTCCAAACATTGAAATTTGAGGGGGTTCACTTCAAAAACTACTACAGACAACAAAGTGAAATGCAAATGATGTTTGTGTAGCTCTGAAATGTTGAGATTGGAGGATAAAATGCAGGTGACCAGCATTTTTTCTACTGTAACAATGTTTGACTAAGCCTATTCTAACATGGTGGGGAGTCATGTGACACAACAATGGTAGAAAATCTTCTATAACTTTGTTAATATGTGACCCATTTGAAAGTTGTTTGAATCAGAGAATGCAGAAAAATGTCAGGAAATTTTGAAGTCGGCTGATAAAAATGTTTTGTTGGTTGTCAATAATTTTTTTATCAACTGATTTTTTAAAGATTTACCATGTGCAGCTATTTTCTGCATTTGCATACCTTAACTCTGCTTCTGACCAAATCCATATTGGATATCAACATAGTTACTGGAAATTTTCTGAATTGGTTATTATGTCCTGTGATTCCCCACTGTGTTCTAAAATGGACATGTCAAAACCAGGGCTTGTTTGGGACAGAGTAAAAAGCTTCTTAATGCTAGGTTCCCACTGCCGATCTGATCAACTCGATCAACACAACCACCTAATTTACCCGATCAAGCCCGACCAAATGTGTATACACAACTTCTTCTCGATCTCTAGTCGATCAAACTAGACCTCCATCCGAGCACTCCCGATCATTTCCCGATTGAAGCCCGACCATCTTTCCGATTTCTACCCGATCACCTCGTACTTAATTCGAGCCCTACACGATCAATACCCGACCATCTCGATCTGTACACCACCAGATCGAGCTGATTCTATTCTAGGTGTTCTGAATGAAAATCGTTTTGCAGCGTCTGTGATTATCATAGTCATATTCATAATAAGTTCATTATATTGTCAGTTTAAATATGTACATAATCTAAATGTGACGTAAATGTACTTTTAGCTATCGACTCATCCTTAATCTGATTAAATAAAAAGATTAATGCATTCTTTAAGGCGTTTAATACCATTATATGAATCGTGCGTGTAATGTCTCAGTGCGGGGAATCACATGAAACACAATTTCCGATAATTTCAATATTTCTGTTAATATACTCTGCGCGGGATCTCATGTAGTTTGCACACATTTTTTACCACACGACCTAGTGTTCTCGCTGCCGACCAGATCAACTCGATCAAGCGGTCGAATACAGGTTGAGCTAGGTCTGCAAGAGTGATCGGGAGCGGTCGAGATGATCAAAATTGATTTGCATCGCTCGGGCTTCCTACTCGAGTGTTTTTGACATGCAAAAACAGTCGAGTATGATCGAGTACAAAAAAGATCGAAAAGCGATTGTGTATTGATCAGGTAGAAGATCGAACTTGTCGTGAATCAGTCGGGCCTGGAGATCAAGTGTGATCGGGTAGATAATTTGTATTCCAACCTGCACCGAGCATGTACTCGATTACCTTGACTTTTACTCGAGTAATTTCTGACCACACCCCGATCAACTCTACTTCTGATTCATCTGTTCACTCAATCAAATCGGATGAAGAGGTCGGGTTTGATCAAACAGAGATCGAGAAGAAGTCATATGGTCGGGATTGATCGAGTGCACTTAAGCGATCCAGTAGATCGAGTTGATCCGCTGCCATAGAGCAGTTGGAAGCACTCGATCACCTCGACTTGTACGAGTTATTCTCGAATGCATTCCCCATCAACTCAACTTCTGCTCCAACTGTTCATCTAATCAAATCCCGGTAAAAGATATCGACTCGAGCACACACAATCTCTACTCAAGTGATTGCCGATCAGTTCGATCTTCTATACGATCGATACTCGAGCATCTTCCCGATGTGTTTTCTACTCGACCGCTACACGGATTTTTTTGACATGTCAAGACAAGTTGGCAGGATTACCGATCGATGCAGACCAAACTAGACCATCTAGACTTATCCTGATCACCCTTGCCGACCAACATCGACTGGTACTCGATCGCTTGGTCAGGTTTGATCGAGTTAATTTGATCGGCAGTGGGAACCTAGCATTAGTTACAATTAATGCAAAGTTTAATTAACAACTTATAAATTCCATATTTTTCAACACCTGATCCTATAAGATTGAAGGGAAAAGAGAAATGCTAGTTTTCAATACTTTCATCATGTACCTCAATGCTTGAACATTATGAATTAAGGCAAACCACCCATATAATGAAATTCATGTGACGTTGGAATTCTTTGTGTGACATTGTAAATATTTGTTACAAATCTGGCCGCGGCCTTAGCGCAGTTGGTAGCGCATCTGACCCTCATTCGAGAGGTCCCGGGTTCGATACCCGGCCGCGGCTAATACCCTTTCTGACAAAATTGTCACCCACCAATGGGTTTGAAATCGTTAACCTAAGTGGGCGAGCAGCTGGAGGCTCGGTAAGGGTGTTGTGGTAGTACTGGTTTGAGAAACAACAGGAATCCATGGGTAGGTGCTCCAGCCGCCGCGATATGACCCTGGTAGTTGAAAACGGCGTAAAACCCCAATAAACTCAAACTCAAACTTGTTACAAATCTGATCTATGTGCGCACATTACAGGCCCGTAGGAAGCAATTTCATATTGGGGTGGCTAAAGCCCCAGTGTCTGAATATTGGGGGGCTGAATTGGATTTTCTCTAAATTTTCAGTGTGAAATAAGGAAAATTCAGCATTTTTGCTCAAAATTGGGTGCTCAAAATTGGGTGCGCTACCCCCCCCCCCCCCCCCCCCATTATGTATTAGAAATAAAATATTTATATCTACTAACTACCACCAAAAGTTTACAATGTCACAAAAAAACTTCCAATGTTACATTGATCTCATTAGGGGTGGACTACCTTAATAAATGCTTGAAATGTTTTCAAGCACTGTCATTTCATAAACCAATTACAAAACAGCAAAATTTTAAACTTGTGAGTGGTCCAAATTCAAAGGAATTGCAGATGACACTTTAAGCCAATTTCAATATTTTTGGTCTTTATGGATAAAAAATGTCTTCATTTTACACAATGTTTTCAAATGCCTTTATATTGTGGGGCATCAAAAGCATCCTTATGTTGGAAAGAATTCAAAGGGTTAAAACTTAAAATCAATGAAAACTGGAAAATAATTGATATTATACATTGTATATCAAACAGCAATGAGCATATAGCTCTCAATCTTACTCTTGTCGAGACTCGAACCCGAAACTCCCAGTTTTCCAGGCGTTTTAATGTTAAAACTACAAGATTTCTCCCCGAGCTTTGACTTGTTATTTGTTACTATATGTATGATATCCAAATATCAGTTTTTCATCTTGAATATTGTGTTAAAAAATAGACTGGGTGTATGTTTTGATAAACCATCAATGTTGTTAGAAAATCTCCTAACTACAGCTTGTGATTCAAGCCGTAGTTACAATATTTTATAACTGCACCCACGAAATACTACTTGTCTGTCCAAAATTACATCACGTTTAACTGGATAAAATCTTTCCCTATTATAAATAGATTCCTAAAGCATCTAACAGCATAATTATTATAGTAGTGACTAGTCCTCAGTCTCTCTGCATCTCTCTTTTTATCTCTCTTATTTCTAGTCTCATGCTCTGTGTTTCTGTCTGTCTCTTATTCAGTCATGCTCTCATTCTTCATTCTGTTTGTCCCCAGTGGCGGATCCAGAGGGGGTTCGGGGGTTCAAACGAACCCCTCTCTGAAGTCTATTAATTTCATTTTCATGCAGAAATATTCAGTCAAAATTGTAAAATAATAGGAAAACGAACCCCCAGGGCCCTAATTGTAAATTTGAACCCCCCTTTCAGAAATCCTGGATCCGCCGCTGGTCCCTGAATATCTCAGGCCCCTAGGAACAGGGGGGCTAGGGGGACTTAGTCCCCCTCAAATTGGCCAAGAATGCCTAATTTTCTTCATTTTACACTGAAAATTTTGGGAAAATCCAAATTAGCCCCCCCCCCCCCTGCATTTTCAGGACAAGGGCTTTAATAGCTTTTAGCCCCCCCCCCCCCCATATGAAATTGCTTCCGACGGGCCTGTATCTACTAGCTCCATTTCTCTCTCTGTCTTTCATTCTCTCTTTTTAGGGTATAGTTTTACCACTTCCCAATCAAGACCTGGTTTGGCATCCCTACCAGAAAAGACTTGAGAAGAAAACATTGAGGAAAAGAATGCCAAAAACCAGCATTTTATTTGTTTGTCTCAATATTTTCTTGACAATATTATTCACAAATCCTATCTTTATCAACATTATTTTTTTGGTCTGCACAGCAGCTTTTGAATTTGGCCATCCTAAAGTGTTGTTGTTTCTTTTCAGGAAAGGATAAATGCATGCGCTAAGGCTTATGTCGGGGGCGGTTCGGAACCCCTGCATTTTACAAGGCGTTTATATCTTGTCATAAACTGACATTGCGACGTGGACAATTCTACTGTACATGAGGCAATGAACTCTTAGCTCTTCATTGTACTATACATGTAATTTCGTTAAAATGGCCCCAAGACCACGTCATCAGAAAAAAATGTTGTATGTGGAAGGGTCAACGTCTTTGTACAGTCTTATGTCGGGGGCCGCGCCCCCGAACCCCTGCTGTTCGCAAACTGTTTATAATATCTTGTCTTATACATCTAGTAATTAATATCCGTGTTGTCTAATCGAAAGGGAGGTCAAAACAAAAATGGCGTCGTAATAGTGATGCGTCGAAATAAAGTACTCGAGGATATTGCTACACTGACATATCAAGAAGGGGATTAGATTCGGGTGGGTTCAATGGACACCGGGCATGATACACTAAGTGACTTTGTACACTGGGCAATGGCGGTTCCAGAAGGGGATTGAATACCGTAAAAAGAAACCTGAGCATGATAATATGCTTATTGCTTAAACCTAAAATGAATCTTCGTTTTGTTTATTATCATTCATAATGTCATTTTCAACATTTTTCTTCTTACTTCGAGTGTTGCGTAAAAAAATGTAATTAGATCTATGCATGGGAAACAAGTAACAAATTAAAAACATGACTTACCTCTTGAAATATGGTTGTTTAGATTTACAATCAGTTTCTAATGATTCTGACCATTTTAAGCAAAATTCTTCAATTGGCATTGAGGTCGAAAACGAAAACTCGTTACATTTCACAAATAATCACTTATTCTACCACTGAAGATTAATCGATGCAAGTCACAATACATTCCCTGTCAACCAAAATGTCAAACCAACTCCAAACATTTTTTCTCAGCGAGAAAATACCATTTTCCAAAGAAAAAACACTTCAAAAGCACTCACCTTGAGCAAACAATTGGGCGAGCTTGTTTGGGCCACTCCGTTGACACAGAATACTCCTTTTTGGAACCGAAAAGACATCAGATTTTAATGAAGAAGCTAAACAAATGTATTTGACTGGTTTTTTAGAGATTTTGTAATGGTTTATTCTGCAATATTTATCTTGGTCAGACAGGTCAGTACCAAAACACACTTGATTGAACCGCACAATTCCGAAGAAAAACAGAGTATGTCTAATCAAGTCCGACCCTTCTTAGGGTAGTCTGAAAAGGAGCTCCGCTACAGGGATATGCATAATTCATAAGCCAAGTAAACCACGCCTACTAGACTGGACTATGTAAACAATAGTAGACTGGTGACAATATGTTCATGCCGACTCACTACGCGAAAAAATGACCTTAGGCCTAAACCTTTCCCAAAACAGGATATGTTTTGGTGTTTACATAATAGAATTGCTTGGAAACATTGAGGCAAAAGAAAGAAATGTCGATAATAAGCATTTTCTAATTTTCCCTCATTATTTTCTGCGCTATATTGCGCACTTGTAAATCATTTCATGTTTAGAATGGTTTCATCAAACGGTCTACAACAGATTTCGAGTTATTTAACCCTTTCCGAAATAACACATTTTAGTGACTAAAAAGCTCTTGCAGACGTATTTAAGGTAGTGGAGCCCCGGTAGAAGGATATCTTGTATGTAGAATGTTGTAGTACTTACTAGGGGGCTCTATTTAAGGTAGTGGAGCCCCAGTAGAAGGATATCTTGACTGTAGACTGTTATAGTACTTACTAGGGGATCTATTTAAGGTGGTGGAGCCCCAGTAGAAGGATATCTTGACTGTAGACTGTTATAGTACTTACTAGGGGGCTCTATTTAAGGTAATGGAGCCCCGGTTGAAGGATATCTTGTCTGTAGACTGTTGTAATACTTACTAGGGGCTCTATTACAGGTGTTGGAGCCCCGGTAGAAGGATATCTTGTCTGTAGACTGTTATAGTACTTACTAGGGGCTATATTACAGGTAGTGGAGCCCTGGTAGAAGGATATCTTGTCTGTAGACTGTTATAGTACTTACTAGGGGCTATATTACAGGTAGTGGAGCCCCGGTAGAAGGATATCTTGTCTGTAGACTGTTACAGTACTTACTAGGGGCTATATTACAGGTGTTGGAGCCCTGGTAGAAGGATATCTTGTCTGTAGACTGTTGTAATACTTACTAGGGGCTATATTACAGGTATTGGAGCCCCGTTAGAAGGATATCTTGTCTGTACATAGACTGTTGTAATACTTACTAGGGGCTCTATGTAAGGTAGTGGAGCCCCAGTAGAAGGATATCTTGTCTGTAGACTGCTGTAATACTTACTAGGGGCTCTATTTAAGGTGGTGGAGCCCCAGTAGAAGGATATCTTATCTGTAGACTGTTGTAATAATTACTAGGGGCTCTATTTAAGGTGGTGGAGCCCCAGTAGAAGGATATCTTATCTGTAGACTGTTATAGTACTTACAAGGGGCTACATTACAGGAAGTGGAGCCCCGGTTGAAGGATATCTTGTCTGTAGACTGTTGTAATACTTACTAGGGGCTCTATTTAAGGTGGTGGAGCCCCGGTAGAAGGATATCTTGTCTGTAGACTGTTACAGTACTTACAAGGGGCTACATTACAGGAAGTGGAGCCCTGGTAGAAGGATATCTTGTCTGTAGACTGTTATAGTACTTACTAGGGGCTATATTACAGGTAGTGGAGCCCCGGTAGAAGGATATCTTGTCTGTAGACTGTTATAGTACTTACAAGGGGCTACATTACAGGAAGTGGAGCCCTGGTAGAAGGATATCTTGTCTGTAGACTGTTATAGTACTTACTAGGGGCTATATTACAGGTAGTGGAGCCCCGGTAGAAGGATATCTTGTCTGTAGACTGTTATAGTACTTACTAGGGGCTATATTACAGGTAGTGGAGCCCTGGTAGAAGGATGTATCTTGTCTGTAGACTGTTATAGTACTTACTAGGGGCTATATTACAGGTAGTGGAGCCCCGGTAGAAGGATGTATCTTGTCTGTAGACTGTTATAGTACGTACTAGGGCTATATTACAGGTAGTGGAGCCCCGGTAGAAGGATGTATCTTGTCTGTAGACTGTTATAGTACTTACTAGGGCTATATTACAGGTAGTGGAGCCCTGGTAGAAGGATGTATCTTGTCTGTAGACTGTTGTAGTACTAACTAGGGGCTCTATTTAAGGTAGTGGAGCTCCGGTAGAAGGATATCTTGACTGTAGACTTTCATGGTACTTACTAGGGGCTATATTACAGGTAGTGGAGCTCCGGTAGAAGGATATCTTGACTGTAGACTTTCATAGTACTTACTAGGGGCTATATTACAGGTAGTGGAGCCCTGGTAGAAGGATATCTTGTCTGTAGACTGTTATAGTACTTACTAGGGGCTCTATTACAGGTAGTGGAGCCCTGGTAGAAGGATATCTTGTCTGTAGACTGTTATAGTACTTACTAGGGGCTATATTACAGGTAGTGGAGCCCTGGTAGAAGGATATCTTGTCTGTAGACTGTTACAGTACTTACTAGGGGCTATATTACAGGTAGTGGAGCCCTGGTAGAAGGATATCTTGTCTGTAGACTGTTATAGTACTTACAAGGGGCTACATTACAGGAAGTGGAGCCCTGGTAGAAGGATATCTTGTCTGTAGACTGTTATAGTACTTACTAGGGGCTCTATTTAAGGTAATGGAGCCCCAGTAGAAGGATATCTTGTCTGTAGACTGTTATAGTACTTACTAGGGGCTCTATTACAGGTAGTGGAGCCCCGGTAGAAGGATGTATCTTGTCTGTAGACTGTTATAGTACTTACTAGGGGCTATATTACAGGTAGTGGAGCCCCGGTAGAAGGATATCTTGTCGGTAGACTGTTATAGTACTTACTAGGGGCTCTATTTAAGGTAATGGAGCCCCGGTAGAAGGATATCTTGTCTGTAGACTGTTATAGTACTTACTAGGGGCTCTATTACAGGTAGTGGAGCCCTGGTAGAAGGATATCTTGTCTGTAGACTGTTATAGTACTTACTAGGGGCTATATTACAGGTAGTGGAGCCCCAGTAGAAGGATGTATCTTGTCTGTAGACTGTTATAGTACTTACTAGGGGCTATATTACAGGTAGTGGAGCCCCAGTAGAAGGATGTATCTTGTCGGTAGACTGTTATAGTACTTACTAGGGGCTCTATTTAAGGTAATGGAGCCCCGGTAGAAGGATATCTTGTCTGTAGACTGTTATAGTACTTACTAGGGGCTATATTACAGGTAGTGGAGCCCTGGTAGAAGGATGTATCTTGTCTGTAGACTGTTATAGTACTTACTAGGGGCTATATTACAGGTAGTGGAGCCCTGGTAGAAGGATATCTTGTCTGTAGACTGTTATAGTACTTACTAGGGGCTATATTACAGGTAGTGGAGCCCTGGTAGAAGGATATCATGTCTGTAGACTGTTATAGTACTTACTAGGGGCTATATTACAGGTAGTGGAGCCCCGGTAGAAGGATATCTTGTCTGTAGAATGTTATAGTACTTACTAGGGGCTCTATTACAGGTAGTGGAGCCCTGGTAGAAGGATATCTTGTCTGTAGACTGTTATAGTACTTACTAGGGGCTATATTACAGGTAGTGGAGCCCCGGTAGAAGGATATCTTGTCTGTAGACTGTTATAGTACTTACTAGGGGCTATATTACAGGAAGTGGAGCCCTGGTAGAAGGATATCTTGTCTGTAGACTGTTATAGTACTTACTAGGGGCTCTATTACAGGTAGTGGAGCCCTGGTAGAAGGATATCTTGTCTGTAGACTGTTATAGTACTTACTAGGGGCTCTATTTAAGGTAATGGAGCCCCAGTAGAAGGATATCTTGTCTGTAGACTGTTGTAATACTTACTAGGGGCTCTATTACAGGTAGTGGAGCCCCGGTAGAAGGATATCTTGTCTGTAGACTGTTATAGTACTTACTAGGGGCTATATTACAGGTAGTGGAGCCCCAGTAGAAGGATATCTTGTCTGTAGACTGTTATAGTACTAACTAGGGGCTATATTACAGGTAGTGGAGCCCCAGTAGAAGGATATCTTGTCTGTAGACTGTTATAGTACTTACTAGGGGCTATATTACAGGTAGTGGAGCCCCGGTAGAAGGATATCTTGTCTGTAGACTGTTATAGTACTTACTAGGGGCTATATTACAGGTAGTGGAGCCCCGGTAGAAGGATATCTTGTCTGTAGACTGTTATAGTACTTACTAGGGGCTATATTACAGGTAGTGGAGCCACGGTAGAAGGATATCTTGTCTGTAGACTGTTATAGTACTTACAAGGGGCTACATTACAGGAAGTAGATCCCTGGTAGAAGGATATCTTGTCTGTAGACTGTTATAGTACTTACTAGGGGCTATATTACAGGTAGTGGAGCCCTGGTAGAAGGATATCTTGACTGTAGACTGTTATAGTACTTACTAGGGGCTATATTACAGGTAGTGGAGCCCCAGTAGAAGGATGTATCTTGTCTGTAGACTGTTATAGTACTTACTAGGGGCTATATTACAGGTAGTGGAGCCCCAGTAGAAGGATATCTTGTCTGTAGACTGTTATAGTACTTACTAGGGGCTATATTACAGGTAGTGGAGCCCTGGTAGAAGGATATCTTGTCTGTAGACTGTTACAGTACTTACAAGGGGCTATATTACAGGTAGTGGAGCCCCAGTAGAAGGATATCTTGTCTGTAGACTGTTACAGTACTTACAAGGGGCTATATTACAGGTAGTGGAGCCCTGGTAGAAGGATATCTTGTCTGTAGACTGTTATAGTACTTACTAGGGGCTCTATTACAGGTAGTGGAGCCCTGGTAGAAGGATATCTTGTCTGTAGACTGTTATAGTACTTACTAGGGGCTATATTACAGGTAGTGGAGCCCCAGTAGAAGGATGTATCTTGTCTGTAGACTGTTATAGTACTTACTAGGGGCTATATTACAGGTAGTGGAGCCCTGGTAGAAGGATATCTTGTCTGTAGACTGTTACAGTACTTACTAGGGGCTCTATTACAGGTAGTGGAGCCCCGGTAGAAGGATGTATCTTGTCTGTAGACTGTTATAGTACTTACTAGGGGCTATATTACAGGTAGTGGAGCCCCGGTAGAAGGATATCTTGTCTGTAGACTGTTACAGTACTTACTAGGGCTATATTACAGGTAGTGGAGCCACGGTAAAGGATATCTTGTCTGTAGACTGTTATAGTACTTACCAGGAGCTCTATTTAAGATAGTGGAGACCCAGTAGCAAGATATCTTGTCTGTAGACTGTTAATTCTATTAAAACGTGACCGGTTTGAAAATCATTTGGAGCAAAGAAGACAAGAAATCGACTTGATTTTATAGATGTTGCGGATCTTATAAACTTTATCTGATAAAAAATATTGACAAGCAAACATAATTTTGTTTGCTCGTCTTCATTTTTTGAATCAGTTACTGTTTAAAAGATCATACACGACAAATCCTTGATATTATGTATATACATTTTCTGCTTCAAACCAAATTAAATTGGTCACACACTTACAGATTTATTGATGATTTTCTGCAACTGTTGGATTTGTTGTTTTGCGAGATTTCCTGTAGTATACACGTGATTCCCTGCAGTGGTTATGGCAAATGTGAGTTTGTTTACATTGTACAAGATGCAGGTTGTATTTGGTTTCCAAGCTGCACCGAGAAACCATCCTCGGAAACCCAGCGGTCATAGCTACGCTACATGGTCCGCCATGTAGTGTACCTATGACAGCTGGGTTTCCAAGGATATGGGGAAATGTTTGTATGATATGGGCATACTTTCTGTTCATATCTATAGAGGTTGCAGAATTTCAGCATTTTCCTCTTGGTTTTTCATGTATGTGTTCCTTGTCCTTCACTGAAGGAGTGATGGCAATCCTGTTTGGAAAAAAGCCTAATATGGTGATTAGTAAAAGGAGGACCAGTTTTCGTCAATACCAACAGATGGACATTTTTCCAAAATGGAACATAAGACAATGCAACAATGAAAAACAATCAGAAAAATTTATTTCATATAATTTAATACAATTACATAAAAAAGATAACATTTTCTACTTGTGTGGTAATGGGTTAACACTAGGAGTATCTGACAGTAGACAAGATTTTATGATAAAGAAAAACAAGAGTGCCATGGTCACAATATACGCCGCCACTCCAAGAGACTAAGTTTTAAGGGGGCATAACTCGGGCAACAAGAGTTGTACGCGGACAACGTAGCTCGCCTATACGGGAGCTTGTCACAAAAACAGCTATTTTTTTTAAAGTAGGTCAAATTCCAAGGTCAAGGTCACAAGGTCAAAGGTCATGGTCCCAAATGAAAGGCCTTGACAGGAGGTATCCATGTGTGAAATAGCAAGGCTCTATCAATAATAGTGCATGTGATATTGGCCAGGTTAATGTTTTTCAAAAGTAGGTCAAACTCCAAGGTCACAAGGTCAAAGGTCATGGTCCCAAATGAAAGGTCTTGTCCAGATGTATCCACGTATGAAATATCAAGGCTGTATCTCTAATAGTGCCTGAGATATAGACCAGGTTAAAGTTTTTCAAGTGAAGACGCGACGGGACGCGACGCTGACACTAGGGCTGTGACATTAGCTCCCCGGACATAAAGTCCCGGCTCGCTAAAGATTAATGAACCATAAAATCCTTCCTTCATGCACATCTACCAATTGAGGTGATAACATTGACCAAGTTTCAAAAAGATCCAGCCAGAAACTTAGGAGGACAACGCTCACAAGAAAAGTGGACGTACATACGGACAGACAGATGGACAGACGGAGAAGACGACACCAATATACGACCGCCTCCAGCGGCATATAAAAAGGAATTCATGTTACGAGAAAACTCAAGTATACTTGCACAAAAAATAGATGTAATGTTCCAGTACATTTACAAAACTGTAAAACAAGAGCCTACAGCATAGGAATAATTTCAATAGTCATTAAACTAGGTAAAAAAATTAGCTTCAGGTCTTACAATTTGAAAAGATTGTCAAACATTGCCCTCTTTCATTTTATATGGAACCCACAACATAGGGGAAATATTCATTGAACAGTAATGATTTGGTTATGGTTAAACATCTCCCAAACCGCATGAAATAAGAGCAGACCTAATTAAAAGCTGATGTAGAAATCTGCAAAGAAAATGATGAGGCAAAAGAAGAAAACACAGGCTATCAACATTTTCATCTTTTACCTTAACATTTTCCAAGCCTTCTCTTTCAGCGAGGCAAAACCTGCATATGGTAGGGAAAGGGCTTAATCTCAAACAGAAAAGAAATAGACTGTTCCAATTTGAAAGTTCAGAAGACAAAATTGATAGCGGTACAGATAATAGATTCATTTACAATAAAGCACATAAAATACTGAGGTAAAAGGAGAGCTTTTTAAATAAACAGCATTTCCTTCATTTGACTCATTGATTCCCCAAGTCTTTTCTAATAGGGACTATTCAAATGAGTACCCACAAGAAAGTGTTTAGATTTTGAATTAAAAATATAGAATGTATTTACCAGTACCCCCTTTTATCTGTAGCTCCATTCTTAACCCTTTCCCAAACCGCAATATTTTGGGGTGATCAATTTTGAAAGCTGTTGTGAGTGACAAAATTTGTGCTCAAACAGTAATTTTCGTACAATAAAGCTAAAAAAAATCTTGCGACAAAAGAATTATCAGCATTTCCTTCTTTTGCCTCAATGTTATCCCAAGCCTATTCTACCAAGGATGTCAAACCCAGGTCTTGTTTGGGAAAGGGTTAATCAGAGATTATGATGCTCCATAATCTGATAAGACGCCCAACCTGTTTACAAGACTCTCAACCTGTTTACTTTAGGGGGGATGATGTCTGGTAAAATCTACCTTGCCAAAATAATTCCTCACTTGAAAATTCCAGAACCCACAACATAGGGCTTCTTTCCTTGTAAAGTGATGATTTGAAGTATTCTGTTAGAGGTCAAAGAGATGTAAATTCATGCAAAATTTCAAGACTTCAGGCCAAATAGTCCTTGAGAAAACTATGTTTCTGTTTGAAACCTAATACCCCACAGCATAGGGCCAATTTTCCTTGTATCACAATAATTTGAAGTATTTTGATAGAGGGCCTTGAGATGATGCTACATACAAAATTTCAAGACTCTAAGCCTTATAGTTTGGGAGTTATAGTTTTAGTAATTGTGGACAGACGGACGGACAGACAGATGGACGGACGACGGACTGTGAGCGATCACAATAGCTCACCCTCAGCATTTTGTGCTAAGGTGAGCTAAAAACCCTGCTGGTAAACATCATTCATTTCAATTGTACTCTGCAACATCTTTGAATTTGGGCCAACCGAAAATGTTGTCATTTGGTAATGGGCTAATTGACCTCTGAGAGACAAATGCTTCAACCAGTAACCCTTCCATCTATTTCACACTTTACTCATTAGCTTGTTAGTTTTATCCCATATAAATGAGCACATAATTCAGGATGTGAACTTTTGATCAAGCTGAAAATTACACTCATGTAACATCTTTTGATCACCAATATTATGTCAACATTTTGTTTGGATTGGTCCATATTTGCAGCTGAGAGAGTGAAAACAGAACTGACAAGAGCCGTCAGAGACGGACAATGCTCCCCGAATAAGGCATTGTCACAATAAATGTATGCCATGCAGAGCTAAGATTAAGCTAACAAACGTTAAGCCCCCTTTTTCCATGACATACTTTTTATACACAAATTTCAAGTAGTTTATTGTCAAGGGCATCTGATTTGCTACTCAAATATGAAATTTCATCAAATTCTGACCATTAGACTAGGAGAAATTAGAGAAAAACTGTATTTTACCTTAAGTCCCCTTTTCCCATGACAAGGCCTCAAATCCAAAAACTGGGAAAAGTACATCGGCATTATGTCATAGGGAGTTCACATGGTAAGTTTCATTTGATTTGGCCCAAGGGTTATAGAGAAATCGCTTCGGACGGACGGACAGACAAAGCGGCGACTATATGCTCTCCCTTCGGGGAGCATAAAAATACATTTGCTGAAAAGGCCAATTACTGAAACAGCTTTATTTTGTTATTTAGGATATGCGCAGTAAGTTGCGCAGTAACAACTGGAGGATCTGTCCTTAATACTTTTCCATGCTGTTCACTAGTAAATCATAGAAGATCCCCTCTGTCTCAGAAAGCCATGTGTCACTTTAATATTAGACTGTCTAATATTAAAGAGACACATGGCTTAAAGACTGTTATGAGAAAATTGAGATTCTGGTACCGTTGAAATCCTTTTGAAGTGTTCTATCTGAGGGTGCTTACAGCTTGTTGAAATGAAGTATAGTTCACTTTTTAAGGGATTTGCAATTAGAGAATGTTCTGTCTGCTATTTGTCCTATATATATATAGGTTGAAATTTCAAACTCGATTTTCTTGAAAGTGTAAGAATCAATGTGCTGCCACCATCCCCTTCTATGATTTCAACAGGTTTTCCTGATACAATTCATGTGAAACCTGAACACCACTAGCACTTTCCATCATACATGCACTTCCCCTATGGTTAAATACACATCTGTGGTCTTTAACTTTTTCACCTGGCCTGTCGAGTTTCCACCATTTGCACATTCCACATGTTCCGAGTTTTACAACTGCCTTCACATTCCTCTCCCGGTATTTTTGTTTGGACATGAAAAAGGTGTGGGCTGAAATATATTTTGATAAGAATAAAAGCTTTAGAAGATGTTATCTGGTATAGTCAACCAAAATTAACCCGGGACAACTTAATTTTTGTCTGCACTGTCTGTTAGTTCAAATTGTGGTGGCTTATGCACGTAACCATGGATTCCTGTTGTTTCACACACCATTACTACCCAAACATCATAACTGAGCCTCCATTTACTCTCCCACATGTTTAGGTTTATGATTATCCTTGGAGTGATGCAAGATAATTAAAGCTCTTTAACCCATTACCAAGCAAAATTTTAGACTTTTAAAATGTCAGAGTATGCAAAGCACAAATTCAAGTGAATGAAATTTTACATTCTTTGATCTTTTTTTGTTGAAACCATTAAATGGGAAATGAAGAAATAATCTTGTGACAAGCAATTTCTTCATTTTCCAAGATGTTTTCCAAAGCAAATTATCTTGTAGGGACTAGGGAGTCAAAAAGAGTCATTGTGTGGTAATGGGTTAGATGTGCTTAAAATTAATTATTTTATATAAACATTTGACCTACATGTTAGGCTGTCGAAACAACGCCTCTGCCATGCTGTGTCTAAATTCATGGCCACTTGGAATTAAAATGTTACAAAATGACTTATTCAATATTTCAAGTTTCCTGAAACTTACATTTCTTACCACAAGCTGCTATCTGGGAACTCTATTGGGAACCTATTTGCAGTTATATTTAACCAATTGACATACAATGACGTTTTTCACACCTCCACAAGATTAATTTTTTGGTAAAACTTTGTGGAGAATAAGGAAAATAGCTTGTGACATGAAAGTTCTTCATTTCCCACATTGTTTTCTATCTACAACATCTTTGAATGTGGACTAATTTTCAATGTTGCCATCTGGTAAAGTGTTAACATCAAAATTGATGATGTCGTTTCTCATACCACTACTACCACAACATCCTAACCGAGCCTACAGGTGCTCGCCCACATAGGTTAACAATATCAAACCATAAGTGGGAGACAGTTTTGTCTGAAAGTTTATTTGCAGTGACTGGGGATCGAACCAGGGACATCACCAGTGACAGTCTGATTCCCTACAAGAAAGACAGGCAGTCCAAGAAGGCGGAAATAATGGGGGATTTAATACCAAGTTTACCTGACTACTGGAGACAAATCTGACATCAAGCCAACTCCAAACTTATCATCTCAACAATCTCATTCAGTCATTGGCTGCTTGTTTTGATTCACACTCGGCAACATTCCTTCAATAGATATAATCATATTTATTATAAATGCACAGAAATATGGTTTTCTGGCTTAGAATGATTATAATAATCAATCTCATGTAATTGGATATTCATAATCAAGTGTATGAATAGTTGACTGTATAGTGAATAGTGTAGGAAAACATTCTGGCAAAAGGAGAAATAATGTGTAATTTCTTCTTTTTTCATACAGTATTTCTATCCCATTAAAAATTAAGAAACTTGTTTACAGCTTTTTGCCTCTACTTGGATTTTTTTTGTATGAGTGTTGATGGGTTAAACAAAAACTGAGGCAATAGATTGTTAAAGGGACATAACATTCCAATTTCATTTTTTAAAAGTATGTCTTGAAGCAAAGATTGATTATTCTAATGCGTCGAAATGCTATCAGTTTTTTTAAGTTGTAATTTATAAGCGAAAAATATGCCTTTAAAGTTGAGACAGAATTGACAAATCACATATAAATCTTAACTGTTGTCCACAACAATTAGTTTAATTTTAGCACAAAAATATACATTTCTCGTAAACGGTGCAATATTTCAGCTTGAAATTTTCTAAATTTTCATAAGAAAATAAGCTCTTTCAGATAAAAATAAAAGTAAAATTTATGAAAAACAAATGTGAAATGTCACTTTAAACAGATATTTTTTTCTTCACTTTAAGTTTATGTAGAAAAAGTCTAGCTACAGTGATCTTTGAGTAAACAGTAGTAAACAAGAGACTGCGATCAGATAGCTCTGCCAGAAGCTTTGAGCAGAGCCTGTTTTGTTGGTAAATGCATAAGAATGTGTCTACCTGAGGAAAAAACACAATGGTTCAATAAATCAATACTTAGTTAAAACTTACTTCATGTCTTCTTTGAAAGCCTGTATAGCTGCCATACAGGTTGAATTTTCACAAACTGTCTCTATTGCACCACCTGCTCGCCTTTCCATACTTTTCAAGTTGGGTTTGCAAAAACTTGGATTGTTCAGGGTGGTTTAAAAAATTGTCAAACCTCCGTGACCCTCCTATGTTGTCAATCATAGCTGTAAAAAACAAGATTTGTCATAAATTATGAAAATACAAACGATAAAAATGAATATCAATACAAGTTGTAGGAAGAGGCTTATGGATATAACATATGAAAAAAAGAGATTGATAATCTATGTAAAAAACTATTTATTAAAAGAATTCTAATTTTCAGCATTTTCTTCTTTTGCCTCAATGTTTTCTCAAGCAATTTCAGTTAGGGACATCAAATTCAGGTGTTGTTTTGGAAAGCATTTATACATGGTAACATATTTTGTCAGTATGAAATTAAATCTAGTAATTTTGAAAGCAATCAGAACACTTTGGTAAGTTTAGAAATTGGTACATGGGTGTATCAAGACGTTTTTCCCACTACCTGTACTGGGGCTCCACTACCTGTACTGGGGCTCCCCTACCTGTACCGGGGCTCCCCTACCTGTACCGGGGCTCCTTAATACAACTATCATATACAGTTATACTACAGTCAATCTATCCTTCTACTGGGGCTCCTCTACCAGTACCGGGGCTCCTTAATAACTACTATCATATACTACAGTCAATCTATCCTTCTACTGGGGCTCCCCTACCTGTACTGGGGCTCCTTAATAGAACTATCATATACTACAGTCAATCTATCCTTCTACCGGGGCTCCTCTACCTGTACCGGGGCTCCTTAATACAACTATCATATACTACAGTCAATCTATCCTTCTACTGGGGCTCCCCTACCTGTACCGGGCCTCCACTACCTGTACCGGGGCTCCTAAATACAACTATCATATACTACAGTCAATCTACCCTTCTACTGGGGCTCCCCTACCTGTACCGGGGCTCCTTAATACAACTATCATATACTACAGTCAATCTATCCTTCTACCGGGGCTCCTCTACCTGTACCGGGGCTCCTTAATAACTACTATCATATACGTACAGTCAATCTACCCTTCTACTGGGGCTCCTCTACCTGTACTGGGGCTCCTTAATACAACTATCATATACTACAGTCAATCTATCCTTCTACCGGGGCTCCTCTACCTGTACCGGGGCTCCTTAATAACTACTATCATATACGTACAGTCAATCTACCCTTCTACTGGGGCTCCTCTACCTGTACTGGGGCTCCTTAATACAACTATCATATACTACAGTCAATCTATCCTTCTACTGGGGCTCCTCTACCTGTACTGGGGCTCCTTAATACAACTATCATATACTACAGTCAATCTATCCTTCTACTGGGGCTCCTCTACCAGTACCGGGGCTCCTTAATAACTACTATCATATACTACAGTCAATCTATCCTTCTACTGGGGCTCCCCTACCTGTACTGGGGCTCCTTAATAGAACTATCATATACTACAGTCAATCTATCCTTCTACCGGGGCTCCTCTACCTGTACCGGGGCTCCTTAATACAACTATCATATACTACAGTCAATCTATCCTTCTACTGGGGCTCCCCTACCTGTACCGGGGCTCCTTAATACAACTATCATATACTACAGTCAATCTACCCTTCTACTGGGGCTCCTCTACCTGTACTGGGGCTCCTTAATACAACTATCATATACTACAGTCAATCTATCATTCTACTGGGGCTCCTCTACCTGTACTGGGGCTCCACTACCTGTACTGGGGCTCCTCTACCTGTACCGGCCAGTATCCTTCTACTGGGGCTCCTCTACCTGTACTGGGGCTCCACTACCTGTACTGGGGCTCCTCTACCTGTACCGGGGCTCCTCTACCTGTACTGGGGCTCCTTAATACAACTATCATATACTACAGTCAATCTATCCTTCTACTGGGGCTCCTCTACCTGTACCGGGGCTCCTTAATACAGCTATCATATACTACAGTCAATCTACCCTTCTACTGGGGCTCCCCTACCTGTACTGGGGCTCCTTAATACAACTATCATATACTACAGTCAATCTACCCTTCTACTGGGGCTCCCCTACCTGTACTGGGGCTCCTTAATACAACTATCATATACTACAGTCAATCTACCCTTCTACTGGGGCTCCTCTACCTGTACTGGGGCTCCTTACTACAACTATCATATACTACAGTCAATCTATCCTTCTACTGGGGCTCCTCTACTTGTACCGGGGCTCCACTACCTGTACCGGGGCTCCTAAATACAACTATCATATACTACAGTCAATCTATCCTTCTACTGGGGCTCCTCTACCTGTACCGGGGCTCCACTACCTGTACCGGGGCTCCTAAATACAACTATCATATACTACAGTCAATCTACCCTTCTACTGGGGCTCCTCTACCTGTACTGGGGCTCCTTAATACAACTATCATATACTACAGTCAATCTACCCTTCTACTGGGGCTCCTCTACCTGTACCGGGGCTCCACTACCTGTACCGGGGCTCCTTAATACAACTATCATATGCTACAGCCAATCTATCCTTCTACTGGGGCTCCTCTACCTGTACCAAACTGGTACATGGGTGTATCAAGACATTTTTCCCACTACCTGTACCGGGGCTCCTCTACCTGTACCGGGGCTCCTTAATACCATAGGCACTTGGATCCAGGAATAATAGATCTAACAACTTACATAATTATAGTCCTGTATAATATAAATATGAGAAGGTCGGACTGCGGCCATTGTTTCAAGTAACGGAAGTAGCTGGTTCCTTGTTCACAGGGGATAAAACTATCCTGTGACGGAAACCAGAGGCGCTTGTAACAACATCCGTTACTTGAAACAATGGCCGCTGTCCGACCTTCTCATATTTATATTATACAGGACTTTATTATGTAAGTTGACTTGTTATTATTCCTGGATCCAAGTGCCTATGCTTAATACAACTATCATATACTACAGTCAATCTATCCTTCTACTGGGGCTCCTCTACCTGTACCGGGGCTCCTTAATACAACTATCATATACTACAGTCAATCTATCCTTCTACTGGGGCTCCTCTACCTGTACCTGGGCTCCTCTCCCTGTACCGGGGCTCCCCTACCTGTACCGGGGCTCCTCTACCTGTACTGGGGCTCCTCTACCTGTACTGGGGCTCCTCTACCTGTACCGGGGCTCCTTAATACAACTATCATATACTACAGTCAATCTATCCTTCTACTGGGGCTCCTCTACCTGTACCAGGTCTCTTCAATACAACTATCATATACTACAGTCAATCTATCCTTCTACCGGGGCTCCTCTACCTGTACTGCAGTGATTTATCTACCTCTGCGTCATGCGTAATTTACGCAAAAAAATTCAAGATGACGCAAAGAAAAAAAAGCTGAGCGTATATCTGACGCACGTTCATCTGTATCAACCACCACGCATACTAGGTCCTAATTATTGCACAATTGGTGTCTGGTGAAAAAAACCCGAAAGGTTCGTCTTTTTTCATACAAGGGACATATTGCAGGATAACCAAATGAGAAATTTGCATAAATGGGCGGGACTTGTTATCAACTAAGAGTTTTCGGGCAAAATAATCGGAAAAGAAAAATTCGAAATCCAACTTTTCAAAGAAGCGATCGCGAATTTAGTTATTGTATGGAAGTTATAAATTCATTTTTCTAGTAAATAAGATTGAAATTGCATTTGTTTCTTTATGCAAAATCCCTTAATTTTTCATTTTTCTGACCCGACAGAGCAGATGAATCGAAACCGGAAGTGAAACGAATGACAACAAATTGACAATTTATGCTAGGTTCTACGACCAAGTTTACAAATAATGTCCATCCAGATGTTCGTTTAACAGACCGATCCGATGAAAAATACATCATAGAATATTTTTAGGGCGATTGTGGTTGGATGTGTGAACCATGATCTGAAATTACGTATTTTTGTGTATTCGTCCTCAAAATTCAACGTACCTTTTTCCGTAATCTCATTTCCAGCATTTATATAATTTTTCAGTAGTTTGAATTACGAGTGAAGTGCATCATAACTATTCTAATTTGTCTTAATTAAGGATATCAAGGGTATTCTGATACAAAACTTAATCCAATTTTGGTTATATTTGTCTACTGTCCAATGATTGACTTGGTATCATTCCGCACCATTTAAAACATAAGCCATACTCTTGAAATCATAGAGAAAGCTATATTGGGAAAATAGAAAAGGTTATATTTCTGCTTTTAAGATAATCACAATGTTTTCTTTCCTTCACAATTCAAATTCTTTTTTTGGCAAATTTTATTTAAAAAGCATTCACCTTTATTACTTTCATTCACCAAATGAAATTATCATGAACTTAAACCATATTTTTATAATTACGATATTTTTGACTCACGATTTTCAAATTTGACTCAGAGTTTCAAGATCAGTGAGTCAGATTGACTCACTGACCCAGAAAGGTAGATTAATCACTGGTACTGGGGCTCCTTAATACAACTATCATATACTACAGTCAATCTATCCTTCTACTGGGGCTCCTCTACCTGTACCAGGGCTCCTTAATACAGCTATCATATACTACAGTCAATCTATCCTTCTACTGGGGCTCCCCTACCTGTACCGGGGCTCCTCTACCTGTACCGAGGCTCCTAAACACAACTAACCTAATGTCTTTTCCTTCTTGTTCATTGGAAATGTCATTGAAGAATGAACTTCAAAAAGTCCTACGGATTTTATTTAAATCGTCTGATGACCCTCCAAATCCTCGATATGTGGAAATCCCCATCATCTACCCCACTGATTTGTCAGAGATGCGGGGGCGGCCATGTTTCTTATCCGCTGAACAGAGATGCGCGCGCACGCGGACCTCATAAATATTCATAAACCCTGTAGCGGAGCTCCTTTTCCGACTACCCCTTCTTAGCAACACCGCTTTTTATCAGACAGCTCAAGCAGCCTTGTGTTTTGACATGTTTGGTTTATTTTTTCTCTCTGTGACTGTGGAACAGATACCTTTTTCCTCAGCAGTACATCATAGAATATGGAGAAAATAGGGTTTTGGTTATATTGTGCCATGGTTTATGTAAGAGTTCAACGTGACAAAGCGTAATTTCAAGGGGCGGTACTTCTGAGGCAATTTGTTGTGCACGAAAGGATGACAAAAAGTGACATTGGTGTCACTCGGTTGAATAAGGAATTTTGTAAAATGATTCAAAGGTCTTTGAAAAAATTAATATTGAAAATATTTGAAAAGTCTGATTATGTATTATTTTTTGTTTTTGCCTTGATAATGGAGAGCATAGTGGTCTGATAGACGGAATTGAATGGGTGCGTTGACTTTCCAGATGCGCAGGCAAGTTTACCCGACTCGACTGTTTTATTTCTTTTTTTTTTTATTTTTTTTTTTTTTGGGGGGGGGGGGGGGGGGTAATAGATCTATATCATCTCAAATAAAACTTCCACAAATAAGAAACAAATTGTACATGACTTACCTTCTTAAACATGTCAATTTAGATCTAGAATAGATTGATTCTATCCGAATATGTGTCCCTTATAAATGTCAGTTATGTATCGACGATAGTATAGTCGTTTGTGCAAACCTCGCGGTACTTTAAACCTCGCGGTAATCACATACTTTACCATGGCGCAAAACTGTGCTATCTACGAGAATTATCCTCGTAAGCGTTGATTAGCCTAAAACTCAATCTTGACAGCTGACACCAACTAGATGAAAAAAATAACTAAATTGGTTAGCAAAACAAATTTTCAGCGACGATACAAAGAAACTGACCTTTTCCAAATTTTGCTAATCCCCTGATATGAAATGGCTGGTGCAATAAAAGCGCAAAGTGAAGGATTTTTGCTGAATTTTGTGAATAATTTCTGCCTTTTCTGCTTCTGTCAATTATGGTTTCAAAATGGCAGATGACGCGTCATTGATGACGTCACAGCTGCTCCAAATAAGGGAGTGAAATAAGGAGGCCCAGACAGAAGTTCAGAATGTGTGTCTTAGGTAGACTAAACTTGATAATTTCAAAACAGTTTTTTTCAGACCTCCATTCCAAAGTAAAAAATTCTTATCACAAATTGTAGCTTATTCATTTTTTTTAAACATTTGTAAGTACGCAATTTTTTTAGATTGTTATAGGGGCCCAGAAAGGGGTTTTCTTACTGAGAACTATCTAAATATTGTAAAGGTTTGGCGTTCAAAGCAATTCTTTCCTGGGATCCATTTTGAACCTTTTTTTCTTTTTTCACATTCATCGGATGTTGGAAAAATATTAACAGAAATTATATTCTAATCTAGATCTGACAAAAATATCCCTGCTGATATTCAGTGGTACACATTGCAGGGCCTCAAATGAATACCGCGAGGTTTCCAAAATACCTATTTTTAGTAACTAGGTCAACATGCCTAAAGTCACGTGGCACAGATATCAATATTATGCAGTACACGAAAAAAATCTCTGAGTAAATAAACTCAAGAGATGTTGATGCAACCATCGAGTAACAGAAATATTGAAAGTAAGGAGTTGTTATGGAAAAATTTCATTCCGAGATGTTAGTACCGCGAGGTTCGCAAGGCCAATCCTAAAATCTATTGGAGACGAAAACTAATGACATTTCACAAATAATCACTTATCATACCACTGACGATTAGTCGATGCAAGTCACATTAGATAAGTCCCTTTTCTACAAAAATGTCAAACCTATTCCACATTTAATCCAGCGTAAAAATATCATTTTCCAACTAAAGTAAAAAGATAAATACACTCCGCGCTGTCATCTTTGGGGAGGACTTGATTATGCTACTAAATTGACTCGGAATAATTAGGCTACAAAGGAAAAGACACCATTTTTTCTCTGAAGAAGCTAAACAAACGTATTTTACATTTTTGGTCATTTTGTGATAGGACATTCTGCGACAATTATCTTATTTTTCCCCTAATCACACCTGATTTGACTGCAAAGTTCGGAATGAAAACGGAGTATGTCCAATCAAGTACGGCCCAACAGCTTTTTGCGTGACGCAAACGGATGACATAAAGCGACATCCACAAACATAGCGATCTTCGTATTCGCTTTTAGCAATTAATATCCAATTCCTGCTCTCAGAAAAGAAATGCAATAATTTATTTTGGCAAAATATATGCATAAAACAGATTTCACGGCCATTCTTTGAGTGACAAGGCCTGCAAACCCGCTTGTTTACGTATCCAGGATCCGGTTGCTATTACAAGTCCGGTAATAGGTGCAGTTGCGTTCTGCACTTTGCGACTTAAATATTTTTCGAAAATGAATTTTCGCAGAAATAATGACAACGTGGAAACCTAGATGGAGATTGCGACAACAATTTGTTGAGAGTTTCAAGAAAATCGTTGGAACGGTTTTGGTGGCAATCAAGATGCGGCAATATCCTGCATGTTTGGGACTTTTCTCCCTATTATATCATTCATTCCATGAATCGAACAAGTTCTTTTCATTACACTCATTCTTTATTACCGATTAAAAAATAAAATAAAAATGGATGGTCAGCGATCTTGTTTGAATTTTATAGGCATTCGTATCACATACCCCTACAGCGAAAAATGCACAATTTCTTGCACCTTTCCAAGGTCACTTAAATGCTAATAAAATGTTGTATATTCATCGTTTAGTCCCGAAAACGGATTTAAAGTAACGTCTTACATTTAATAAGAACAGAAAACCCAAAATATGTGCTATTATAAACGCGTAAATGTACAAAATAGCATGCTCACGTGTTCGGTTAGATCAACGAAGCTGGAGAGTTTTATGTCAAAATTTGCATATTTTTGGAAATATTTCAAGTTCTACGTAATAGAATTTGATAAAACTCCCTCATTGTATTAAGCAACATGTCCTGGTAATAATTCAAAAAGAAAATGTATAGGTTAGCGCACTTATTAGTGAATTACATCAATTTTTATCAGCTACACATGAATAAAATGACGCAAAACAGTGGTAACTGCATACACACTTACGACTGTCTTGCTCTAAATAAACGATTTCCATCTTGAGGAAATCAGTATTGCATAATAAATACACTTTTACAGTCGAAAATGGTAAATTGTAATGATGTGTTTTATTAATGAAAATGTGGTAGCGAAACATATTGGTACGAAACATTTAATTTACTACAGTAATGACCGAGTAATCCGAAAAACTGGAGCATTCCCCCTTAATTGGGGTTATGGTTTGAAACACAAACATACTCACTTACAGTATCAAATATCATTCATTAAGGTTCCGGAACAGTAATTAGTACACACACCTCTAGAATACAGACCTCTATGAAAATATGTTGTAGGCACTGATAGATAAAAATGTTCCACCATTTTGCTTTTCAAGTTTTCTTAATCCAAAGGGAGATAACTGGCTTTAGATTTAGCATTGTGGTCAATGGAAAATATCCTTTTTGGGCCAATATTCTCAAAATTAGGCAAATTGTCGAAATATTTAAATGGTAGAAAGTTGCCAATTATAATTTCGTTCCACAACATACAATAAAATGGTTCGTTTAGCCTACACATTTTATGAAAACTGATTTGTTCGCTATCCAAGGGCTGATTGTCAAGTATATTTTATAGTTTAAGGGGAAATAATGCATTACTTTCAAGTCAGAAACATATACTGATTATTTACCATTCACGTCATAGCATATAAATTTGAGTTTTGCCAAAAAAGAAAGTGTGCACGGAGAATAAGTGGAATTTCTATCGCAATGTTAATATCAATGATCCGTTCTCCAGGAAAACCTGCCTAAATGACGTTGCTGATGACGTTGGGAAAACCGGTATTTTGATGACGTCATAGAAAAAGCGACATGTTTACATTGGCTTTCTTTAAAAATAAGCAAAATTTAGATAATTTGGAAAGTGTTCATGATATATAAAATCAAAACAATCGCACCTTGCTAATCCATTACATTTGTTTATACAATTAATGTCTAGTAAAAATCCGTCTACTTTACGGAACTTGGCCATGTTCATTTATTATGCATTTGAAAAAAGAAAAGATTTTTTGACTGAAATAACATGACCTATCAAAATTTTATTCAAAAGTTAATCCTTTATCAGACAAACCATATTCTTATTGCCCCTAACAGAGAAAGTGCTAGAGGACAAAGAAGAAAATTTGCTATAATAAGCAGTTTCATTCTGTCCAACAATATTTTCTTACTCATATGATTAAGATATTATATTCTTGACTACAATGGTGTTAGCTCTTTTCATCACCTATGTACTTTAACAAGTAACGATATGGTCGTCTGAAAAAAGATTATATTCCTTCATCTACATTTACTGATTTTGTTTGACACTTCACCATAATATTATAGTTCATGAACTTTGTATTGTATTTTGTGTATGGGCCGGTGGCCTGATTATGCAATAAAATGTTTGTAGTTTGTAGTTTGATATGTAATGAAGCATGATATAGAGGTATGATTTTTGTTTTTCTTTCATTGTTAATTCTGCTACGATATGCTTATTATCGCGGTGAATTTTGAAACAGAAAAGGTTAAAAATGTGACACGGATTCCTGTCACATGTTTGATCTTGTTGTGGGAATTCAGTGTTTGACGTGTACATTAAGAGTGTTGTAAGCCAAGTTTAATAACTAAGATCATATGTGAAACTTTGGGATTAAATTATAAAGACGTTTACTCTGTATAAACCTGATAGAAAGCGATGTTCTACTTTAAAATCTTGCCAAACAGACACTACAGTACCCCAGGTCACACATGTCCTGTAGTATTTGCTTTCTTTTTGTCTCGGAGAATTAGATTAAATCGTTACCCATTAAAAGTGTGATTAGATCTATGTTGATGCTTAAAAAATGCAAATTAAGTTCATTATCGAGAGAAAAAATCGAAATTTCAGGGTTTATTCTCGGTGTCACGACTAAAGCTTTCACAATAAAGATAAAGTTAAAATGTACACAGCACATCATTGAAAGCCGCGATGGCCGAGGGGGCTAAGACGACGCGATATGACCAACATTTGCCTGTTAGTGTTGATTCGAATCCTGGTTGAGGAAACATTTTTTTAACTTATTACATGTACTATGCCTCTTTGTAACATTATTGGATTTTCCCCTACAATATAAGGGTAACAAATGGTATTAAAGATTTCATTTGACCCGACACTGACCTTTATTCAAAATGTGTTCATATATCGCATAAAGCATAGGCCTAACATTCTTCAAAAAGACGTGTATCATTATCATAGTACACAGGCATAACAGGTTTACAAGAAAATATTACTGAATTGTTATTCAAAAAAAGCATAGGCATGTAATTTATGATAATAAAAGCTAAAGCTGCGACATGTGAAATGAAATCTGTAATAGATCTAATACAAGGTACTGCTTCTGTAAAATTTACGAAACGAGTTTGTAGGCAAAGTACAGATGACATTGCAAAACAGGTAAAGATATGGGAAAAATAACCTGTCTGATCAATTTCAGGCATTGGCGTACATTGCGATCATACGATCGTACGTACATAGATCTACGTCGATGCAAAATAAATGCATAAATTGGAACAAAAGAAGCATTGACTGGATGATTCTATGGTGGTTGTATACAAAATGAACTCTGATAAGAGGTCCCTTCTTTGCAAACGAAAGAACGAATTCCGACCTCCATCATAATAGAATGCCAACTACAAGCTTCGATTGATATCCGTATTATCAATTATGTTGTAACTGCAATCATAATACGATGTTGCTACGTCGCTTTCATTAATTAATGCTAGGTTCCCACTGCTGATTTTTTTCAACTCGATCAACACGACCTTCTTATTTATCGGATCTATTGCGACTAATTGTTTGCACACGACTTCTTCTCGATCTCTAGTCAATCAAACTAGACCCCTCCCCCCGCACGAGCACTCCCGATTCTTTCCCGATTGCATCCCGACCATCTTTCCGATTTCGACTCGATCACACTGACCTGTATTGGAGCCCTTCACAATCAAGACCCTACCATCTCGATCTATACGCGACCAGATCGAATTGATTCTGGAAATATCGTAGACCGAATGAAATGTTTTTACATTGTCTGTGGCTATCACATATTCATAATAACTTCACAATTTTGTCGGTTTAAACGTAGGGGTCTATACAATGTCGTGATATAAATTTGACCTTCATGGCGTAAATGTACTTTCAGCTATTTGCTCACCCTCCATTTACTGCATTCTTTAAGTCATTGAATAGCATTATTTCAACCGAATGTGTTATGTCTCAGAGCGGGGAATCACATGACCCACTAGTTCCGACAGTTTTCAATATTTCTGTAAAGATAATCTGCGCGGGATCACGTTATCTTTGTATTCATTTATCACCACACGACCTAGTATTCCCACTGCCGATCAGATCAACTCGATCAAGCGATCGAATTAAAATCGAGCTCAGTCTGCAAGTGTATTTGGGAATGATCGGGTGATCGAAATTGATCTGCATCGCTCGGGCTTCCTATCTATCTATCTATCTATATATACTGCCTAACTCCCCTTTCGGGTATTCCTACTCGGTATTTTTTGACATTCAAAAATACTCGAGTGCGATCGTGTACAAAAATGATCGAGAAGCGATTGTGTATTGATAAGGTAGACGATCGACCTTATCGAGAATCAATCGTGTCGGGAGATCGAGTATTACCAGGTTGATATTTTTATTTGCACCGAATGTGAACTCGATTTCCTCGACTTTTACTCGTACCAGTGATTTCCTACCACACCCTGATCAAATCGACATCTGCTTCATCTGTTCACGCAATCAAATCGGATATAGAGGTCGGATTCGATCGGCTAGAGATCAAGAAGATGTAATTTGGTGGGGTTTGATCGAGGGAATTTAGGCGATCGAGTAGATCGAGTTGAACCACTGCAGTTGGAAGCACTCGATCACCTCGACTTGTACGAGCGATTCCAAATCGTATCTCGATCAACTCGACTTCTGCTCCATCTTTTCATCCAATCAAATCCCGATTAAAGATACCTACTCGATCACACCCAATCACTACACGATCGATTCCCGATCAGCTTGATCTTCTACACGAGTATACTCGAATAGTTCCGGACGTGTTTTATACTCGATCGCTACACGAGTCTTTTTGACGTGTCAAACAAATATTGACAAGATTACCGATTGATGCAGACCAAAGTCGATCATCTCGACTAATCCCGATTACCCATGCGGAGCGACCTCGATCGGTACTCGATAGCTTGATCGGGTTTGATCGAGTTGATTTGATCGGCTGTGGGAAACTAGCATAAAGTTATGGGTTATGCGAAAGCATTACTCCTAATTAAATGACAGGGAATCTGATCATATTAAACCCAATAGCGCATAGAACATTCGTTTGCTCCGCCCACAAACTTTGCCCGAAAGAGTGAATGACATGTAACTGTGAAACGCGACATTTCGTGTCATCCAATTTCAAATAACACAAGCAAAGGTCTCCGACAGAGGTCGCTTGTCTAACATCAAACACGCCGCTCGTCCAAACAATAAATGCCTAACTACCTAATATTTATAGAGAAGTTAAGCCAACTTGTGAAATTTGTGCCTGGTTGCCATGGTAACCATTTTTGTTTTTTAATTTATGGATGAGAGATAAATAAATGAAACATAAACATAACAACTAGTTTATTATCATACTGTCAAATATGTTGTAAACTAGAATTATTTTTTCCTACACAAGCACAAATTCTATTTGTAATACAAATATTAGGCCTTTCATTTCAATTTGTGACCGCCGACACCCAATGTACAAAAACAACTGTAACTTCGTCAATTTTTAAGATAGAGTCATAATATTTTCAATTTTGTAAATAAAAAAGATAGCAGTTTCTAAAAATGAAAAAATCTTAAAATCGAAAATTTTGTCATTTAGGCAGGTGTTCCTGCATAACGGCTCCAATATTATAATATTGATATCAAATTAAAGATAATTCAATTGCCTATAAGTGGGTGCCTTTTTTAAACTGTGTAAAATGGGATATTTCTTGTGTTTTCATAAGATATTTGAGATAGGGGTCAATTTCAAAATTCACAGAACTCACTGACGAACGTGAGATTAGATAATACAAATTTCTTGGAATGTTTGCTTTAATTTCTATTGTGACATGACCTCAATAAATGAGACAAACATGTTTGGTGTCACTGATCGAACGTATTGATTCACTTTATCGTTTGGAATTTCATTGCGTTCATATTGCAAGACATATTTCACGTCC